>JAAOMT010000136.1:10003-38623 GCA_016748015.1 Geosiphon pyriformis | reverse complement strand
AATAATAATTAATAAAGTAATAACCAAAATACTAATTAGTTTAACAATAAACTTAACTATTAAAGCCAAAACATCTAACTTAAATTCCAAAATAACTAAGCAAAAACCAATTAAAAAGCTAACAATAATAATAATAATAACAAGAATTAAAAAATTACTAACAAAAAAATTTAAATAAGCAGAAATAAAATCTATAATATAGTTTTAATAAAATGCTATTTAAAAATCAACAAAATAAAATAAAAACTTAGAAAAAAGAAATAGTAATATCTTATAACTTAAAATCAGATAATCAAAATTTTAATACTTAAAGCATTACTAATATTCAGATATTTTTTATTAAATACAAACTTTTTAAAATACCAGTTTTGATAATAACAGTATCTAAATTATATTTAAAACTAAAAGTAATAATTGTTTATTAAAGTTACTTAGCAAATTTAAAAAATAAAAAATAAAACAAATATAAATACTAATTTAAAAAATCAGTTTGCTAATTTTAAAGATTGTTTAATCAGAAAAAAAATTAATCAATTTGGTTTTAAACATATTATAAAAAAAAAGTTTTTTCTTAAATTTACAAAAATAAAAATTCTAATATTGTTTTTGTTTATTAAAATTAACTAGCATATTAAAGCAAATACAATTATATTAAAAAAATTAAAATAAACAATAACATATTGTTAAATGCTAAAAAACTTTAATATAACTTTAAAAATCTTAATATAAATACTAAAAACTGTTTTATTATTAATTATACACACATTTAAAGCCATATTATACAAAACAACAGCAACAAAAAAACTTAAATATTATCATAAACTTACTTATTTTAAAAATAAAAAAAAAACAAACTTAGCATATTCAACTTAAAATATAATATTTAAAAAAGCTAAAAAAACAAAATTTATACAAAAAAAAGTTTATATTGTTTTTAAACACAGATTTAGCATTAATAAAATTATATATAAACTAAAATACAATTTTAATTAAAATTAATTTGATTTTAAAAATGCATTAAGTGCTAAAGTAAAAGTCATCTGTTTAATAAATCTTTAATAATTAGTAAATATTTCTTAAATATTATTAGAAATAGTATTAAAAAACAAGCAAAAAAGTTTTTATCTAATTAGTTTAATCCTTAAGATTAAATTCTCTAATAATATAATTAAATAAAAACATAAGTGAAAATATATTTTGTTTTGCTTTTAAGACTGGTAAAAATTAGTTTAAAATTAATGTATTAAAAAATAGAGCCAAATTCAAATTAAGATTAACCAAAATATATTTTCAATTAATTTTTTTTATAAAGTAAAATTATTTGTAAAAATTTTATTTAAAACTTTATATAAATATTTAATTATTATGTTGTTTTTAGTTAAATATATTATATAATAGATTAACTATTAGATTTAAAACAAAGATAAAAATACTTTTTTTAAAGATTAACTTAAAAATAACTTTCAATTATTATTTCAAAACAGTTAAGACAAATTTTTTTAGCCTATTTTTATTAATCATATAATAATAAAAAACAATAATTAATATAATAAAACTAATTAATAATTATAATTCACAATCTTGGTATTTTTAAATAAAACATATAAATAGAATAAAATTTTTTTTTAAAGATAATAATATTAAAAATACTAAATTTAACAAATTTGTTAAAAGATTTGAATTTTATAATGGGCTAAATTATGAATCTATTTTTGAAAATGGCCATATTCAATTGTTTAGAAAAATTTTAATGAGTTAATTTATTTGCCAAAGAGTATAAAGTTTTTCAAATTGTTAAAAGATCAAATATAGTTTACCAACAACATCTTGTCAGCCACTGTTATAAAGAATAAATTACTTGTAGCTATATTTTTCTTCAAAATAAAAGAATCAATAATGTTACTTTTATTCAATAGAGTTACTCTTAATGCCAAACTTATTATAACATATACACAGATACCAAAGTTAATGGCCATTTTATCAAATTAATCTTGATAGTAGTTTAGTAAACAGCATTATTACATGATAACTCATGAACCAATTAGATTGCTAAGTTGATTATACTGCCAGTATCAGAATTATTATAGCTAATGAAATAACAAAAACTCCTATTGGTAAAATTAATAACTTTCTATTCAAAGTTAATGGCATTACAACACTCATCAAAGTTTTCATGATGAAAACTATGCAGTACCAAACTTTTATTGATAATAATTGGTTGTTTAAGACTAATACTGTATTTAACTAAATTATGCAGAAGCTACAGCTTAATCAAAATAATCAGTAAATTTGGATATCAGTTATCTGCAGACACTTTAAAGCTTTTTTAAAAGAGCAATTATTGATTAAGCTAAAGAAAGAAAAAACAAAACTTACCTGAAAAGCCTATCAAGTCTTAAAAGTTAAAAATAAACACAACAAATTACTATTAATACTTTTTTAGAATAATAATAAAAAAAGAAAGAAAGAAGACAAGTCAAAAGTCACTACTATTACTGAAAAAATAACCAGTAACTGAAATAGATTATACTTCATGAATACAAGAATAAAACCACTTTATATTTTACTAAGATACATTAATTATAAGAAAAAGTTTTTCTTTATGAAAGCTTGGATTTCATCAGATGAAAACTACTAAATACATACTTACTACTATTGTAAATCATCTTACCAAGAACATTTTAATTACTCTAAATGACAAAAAAATTGAAACAACAAATCATGTCTTGTTTGTAAGGAAGCGCTACTCAATAAAAAAATATGGAATAACATTCTTGGTTAAGAAAGAATGTGTAATATATTATCTCAATACACAATTTTTATTAGCAACTAGATGAGCCAAGGAATGCTTTTTAACACTGTATAAAACAGAATACTTTCATACTTAGATAGTTACTTAATAATAAGAACAAAATTTGGTGAATAACAAGTGCCAAAGTTAAAGATGTTTCACTTAATGAAATATTTATGATCAAAAACAACCCACCAAAACTTGTCAAAACTATTTTTATTTTCAATTCAAATGTATTTATTGATATCTTAAGCAATCTAAAACAGTTTTATAAACACTACCAAAATTTAGTACTCACTAAAAAAGAACAAAAACAGTATTTTGAACAATTAAATACTAGATTTTGTAAATATTATTTAATTCTAAGTGACTTTGAATATTGTAATGATTGTAATCTTATTTACAATCTATCATCATATATGATTTATTTAATCTCTGAAAAAAAAGAGCCAATCAGTGAATATGCATTGGAATTAGAATTAAAAATCAATTGTGATTCAGATTTTGATAATAACAATAACAACAGTTTCAATTTTATTTACAATAACAATAATAACAATGACAATTCTAATTCTGATTACAACTCTGAACAATATATTATGCTCCCAGATTTTTTAATAGAGCAAAAACTCAAATGGTTTAACAATAATAATGAAAGTATTATGTTAGAATACATATATAATATTAATGCAGAGTTTGATATCAGATATTCAAAAAAAACTGCCATTTAATTGAAATCTTATTTATACACCAGCATAGATCTGAAAGTAGTACTAAAAATTTTGGCAACAACAATAGTCTAATTAGTCTCTAGATCTAGTTTAATAAATAAAAAAATTAATATTAAAAGAGGAATAATTAATACAAGATATATAGGAAATATTATTGCAATGCTATAAAATAATTCAAAAAAATATATATAATTAAACCAAATAAAAAATAACACAGACAATATTTTTGTCTTTGATTAAAATAGCTCAGTTAGTATTAGTAGGAATAAAGAAAAATTTAAAGATTATGGTAAGAAAGATACAGAGATTTAAATCAACAAATAGAATAAATATATCAATTAATATAGTGAAAAAAAAACAATTAATAAAGAAAAAATTATCTCTACTTATCAATTAATTTCTATTCTACTATATGATCAGTATATAGTAGTTATAGAAAAGAAAATGAAAAATCAGCTCCAGATTTTTAAAGCTAAAACAAATATTTGTAAATTAGAAGAGATTGCCATTACCAATCTTTATATACTAGCTAAAAACCACAAACACATTAAGATTCTTATATATAACACAACTAAAAACTTTATAAAAATACCAAGTAGAATTACTATTAAATACTTAAGCACTAAAATTGAAAATTAATTATCAACTATTATTTCAAACTTTCCACAACTGTACAGATATATAAATATTACATTACAAACAATCTATAAATAAAAAGAGTATTATTTATTATAATCAAAACAATTATAACAAATAAACTTGAGAAATTTAAATTCATTTCAACATATGCAACTCAAAATATTACTTAACAATTTTACTGACATTTTTGTCAGTAAAAATGAATTTTGCAGAACTGATATTATCTAACACCAGATTAAGACTGGAAATACAATGCCAATCAAACAAATAGCATATAAAGTACTATTAGTTAGTCATGAAATCATCTAACAAGAAATTAACAGAATATTAGACAACAGATTAATTTAACTATTAATAAATTTATGATTATTACCAGTGGTATTAGTTCATAAAAAAATAAAAAAATAATAATATTACTTATAGAAACAACTATTTAACTTTACAGATACAAAAATTATTTAATGTTTTTAAAGAGAAGAAATGGTTTTTAATATTGAATTTAGATAGTGATTACTGGCAATTAGCCATAAATTTAGCCAACAAGAAAAAACCAGCATTCACAATCAGAGAAAAAAATTTGAATTTGATGTTATGTTTTTTGGCTTAACTAATGCTCCAGCTATCTTTTAATAGCTTATGAAAATTGTTTACACCAAATTACTATGAAAATCAGTAGTAGTCTACTTAAATAACACCAACATGTTCTCCAAAACATTCAATAATCATATCTACTATTTTTAACAAGTATTTAAAAGATTAAGAAAAGCCAAATTGAAATTAAATACAATTAAATGCTTTTTTAGAAAAACCAAATACAAATTTTTGAAACATATTATAAGCAAAGGTAGCATCAAAACAGATTTAGACAAAATTGAAATAGTTAAGAACTTTTCAGTACCAATAAACTTGACAAAATTAAGAGTATTTTGGAATTTGCTAGATGCTATTATCACTTTATCCAAAATTTTTTCAAACTGGCTTAACTACTTTACCAGCTTTAAGCAAAAAAATGTTAAATATGAATAAACCAAAACACAACAAAAAACTTTTAACATCTTAAAAAAAAGCTTATTTAAGTCTTAATACTAATCTATTCAAATTATAGCAAGCCATTTATTATTACCATTAATGCATTCAGTCAAGTATTGAAAACTGTATTGTTACAAAAAAGAGTAAACAAACAAAAACATATGCCAGTTGAAGTTTAAATCCAGCTAAGAAAAATTATAAAATCTTAGTATTGGAACACTTAGTTATTTATTGAACTGTTATCAAATAGAAAAAATATTTAAACCAAAAATTTAATGTATACATAGATTACAAAAAATTAACATCAATTTAAAAGCAAAAATTTTGAGACAATTGTCATATAAGATAAAAAATAGAACTATTACCATTTAATTATATCATATATTATAAAAAAAGAAAAAAAAATAGAAATATTAATAGTTTATTACAGATAAAACAAATCTAAATATTTCAACCCAAAAATATAATAAAAAATAAATACACAAAAATATTAACAACTCCAACATTATATCAATACTCAATATTTCAAGAAGAAATTATCTCAAAAAAAACAAAACAACATAAAACAACAATTAAAATATTTTATTATTTATCAAAATATATTATATTAAAAAAACAGAAAAAATCTAAATTAATTACTCAAAGTAATTATAGAATTAAAGAAATAAACAATACTGTTTAATATGTATTCAGATCTAACTGCAGAATATTTTCATAAAAAAGCAATCATAAAAAGAACCAGAAAAAGATATTATTGGCTATCAATATATTCAGATATTATTTAATATGTTCAAAATTATGATGTTTGTTAAAAAAGAAAAGAAACAAAACTTAACAAACAACTAAAACTAATTAAAGTGGGACTATTAATAATAACCAATAAAGGCAATTAATATATAGCAGTAGTCATGAATTATTTTACAAAATAACCAGAAGTAAAAGCAATTTAAAAAGCAAATGCAGAATTTATAGCCAAATTTATCTACCAAGATTTGATTTGTTAACATAGATGTCTAAAAAAATTATTATCAGATCAAAAAACTCATTTTGTAAACAAAACATTAACAGAATTAAGTCAAAAATTTGAAATCAAAAGATTATTATTGTCATCATATTATTTACAAACAAATGGCTTAGTCAAAAGATTCAACAAAACATTATGTAAAATAATAACCAAGATTAGCCAAAAAAACCAGAATAAATAAGATTTGTTTATACTATCAGTATTATTTGCTTATTAGACAATAAAGCAAGATACTATACAAATAACATCATTTGAACTTGTCTATAATAGAAAAATAATATTACTAGTTAAGATAAATATTAATACATATCCAACAAAATCAATAACAGAAGCCAACTTCCAAAGAATATTGCTGAAAAAAATATATAACTTAATAGAAACTTTAAAAAACAAAATATGAACAGCAGCTAATAATATACAAAAATCACAAGCAAAACAAAAAAAATAACATGATAATTAATTACAAAATAAACCAGTTGAATTCAAAATTAAAGACAAAGTACTCTTACATTATATCAAAATAGAAAAACAATAAAATAGAAAATTTGATTTCAAATAGAACAAACCATTTCACATTAAAAAAATTCTAAAAAATTAAGCTTATAAATTAAAATGGAACAACAAAATTTTACTTAATACAGCACATAAAAATTGACTAAAACCATATTATAATATAGTATTATGATTAAAACCTATACTTCTTATTAATTATCATATGTATTAGCCACTAATATTATATAATTAGCCACTCTATTTTTAGATAGTGATCATTGATCAATGACTTAACCATTGACCTAATCAATAATCTGACCATTGACCTAATTATTGACCTGATTATTGACCTGATTATTGATCTGATTATTGACTACTTTTGATAGCTATATAAGTAATGAATCTTTTAGCTGTAGAAAAACATATCAAAAATATAAAGCATATCAAAAATCAAGAAAATCAAATAAATAAAATAACAACTTTTATTTTAATTATTTTCTTATTGCTAAAACTTCCTTTTTTTATCTTCAAGTATCTGAATATCTTGGAATAAAAGATTACTTATTGGTTATTTCTTAACTTTTTACTAAAATGTATAATTGCAGCATTTGAAAATTATTGAATAAAATGTGACTAAAGAGCATTGTTACTCATAAAAAAAAAACAGATATAGAAAAAAAGTAGACCAGTTAGCATATAAGCACATTGCTCAACAATGTAAAGTAATATCAGAAATCACAACATATTGCTTAGCAATATGGAACAATGTTAGAAAATTAAGACACCTTGCTTAACAAATATGAGCATTGCTCAAAAAATCATAGCACATTGCTCGGGAATGTGAGTAATCTCATAGAACATCAATTATGTATATATAGTGATAACATTAGAAAAAAAAAACAAATTTATCAGTTTAGATTTGATCTAAGCAACCTTTCTATCCATAAACATATCAATAAATAATTATTCACCATCTTAATTTATTTTTTACTATTAATACTTCATGTTAATAGTAATTAATACTTAACCACACTAGAACAATAGCTCTTGATCATGGTTATTAACAAAATACTAAAACTTGTAATTGTTTTTGCTTATTTCTTTATCTTCTTTTATTTTCTTTTATTTTTTTTGTTATTTCTTTTTACTAATTGATTAAAAATTAAGTGCTGAATTACTGACATCAAAGATAGCCTGATAAAAAACCCAGAAATAAGGGTGAAATTACATATATATTAATGGATAGCTTATCAGAAGAGCACAACTGCCAGAATAAATCCAGCCACCAAGCTGAGAAAAAAATTGGACAGAATTGCAATTCCAAAAAACCACTACAATCATCACTAAATCTCTGTTTATTATATAAAGAACTCCACAACAAAACTTTTAGACCAACCAAAACCTTTGGATCACAAAACTTCTAGAAACCAACAGCATTATATCAATTGAGCACCAAGTTACAGGATTGTTATTTGTTTCAAGATCCCAAATAATTATTTGTAATATTTGGTGCTTTTTGTGAGATATAATCCTACAGAAAACCAGTACTAACAACAATCATTCAAAAGTAGCAGAATCAGAAATAATAGGGACAAACCATTTAGGATTTGCTAAATTTTTATTTCAACAATACAGCCAACAATTGGACTTAACCAACAACTATTATTTAGCAGAATCAGCCTTCAATTTTTATGTCAATGAAAGAATCACAGATTTTTTAGAAAGACCAGTTGATATTGAATCAGTAAGAAAAAATTTCTATATGAAATTAATCCAACACACCAACTTAAAATGAAATTACAGTTTTGCATTAATTATTAGAGAAATTAATCAAGAAATTGAAAGATACACCCAACAACAATTCCCTATTATCTATGCAGATAAAGGTAAAAGAAAATTACAAACACCAGCAATAATACCAAAAGAAATACAATTACTAATGTGAAAGAAACAAAGAATTGAATCTTCACTAAATCTATCATATTATCACACACCCAGAAGTACCATTAACATTACATCAATAGGTGCATCCATATTAAATATAACATCAACATTTGAACAACTCCCATTTCAAAGTAAACAAAAGAAAGCAGAATTACTAGAAACCTATGGCAATTACTTTGAAGGATTTAAATTGCAATTACCAATACCATCAGGATTCTGATCATTATTACCTTTACTAAATTTTGGAACCACAAGTTCTTGGAAAATAATGGCATCAGAAGAAAAAAAAGAAGAGAATCAAGAATTTAATTATAAAAATCCAATTGCAGAAAATCCAGAAATTGAAACTCTGAATATTTAAACCCAGCAAACTTCGAATAATCCAAACTCCCAGTTAATTAATCAGAAAAACTTATCTTCAGAAATCGTTATTAATCAGCAACCAATTAATCCAATTGCTGAACAACTTCAACAGCCACCAATACTATCCCAACAATTACTTCTTTAACCACCATAACAACCAAACTTAAATCCAATAGTCTATGCTCCAATAGCAAAACTCAAAAAATTCACAAGTGAAGAAGACAATGCCCAAGTGTGGCTAAACAATATTGAAAAAGCCATCACAACTAATGGATAAAATAATGCCAAAGCCATGCAAGCCATTTCATACTTTTTTCAGGATACTGCTGACTTATAATATCAAAACTTGGCCAACAAATTTCAAGATTTCAATGTATTTAAACTTGCATTTCTACAATATTTTAGCAACAATAATAGTATTAATTATCTAGCAAATACCTTCACCACTATTAAACAAGGAGAAAATGAAGCAGTTACTATCTATCTAAGATGCTTTTACAGAAATTTGTGCCAAATTCAAGCCATACAGGCTGATTATTTCACAGCACCACAAATTCTAAATCAATTCATTAAAGGCCTGCACAGTAGCATCTTCCAATGTGTATGCCCATTGCACCTAGTAGACCTTTAAGCCACCATTACAAATGCTAGAGATTTTGAAACAGCTGAGCTTGAAGCTAATTATGCTTAAGCTGTAAATCTAATAATAAACAGATTATCTAACTTGGATTCTAAATTGAAACAATTCAGTGAATTTGTTAATCAGAAATTAGAAGGATACTTAATTAACAACAATCAAGCAATTTATCAACCTTTTCAACAACACAATAATCAAAAAAACCCCAATCATTTCCAAAATTCATTACATCTATTATCATTGACCAATCAACAGTGACAACAAGAAATGTGTGTTTGCTACTATTGTGGTAAACAAGAACACTTACATATTAATTGCTGCTATTGATTAAATAACCAATGATTGGAAAATCAATATTGAAATCCCGATCACTAGTTTCAAATTCTGAATTATCAACCCAACCCAGCATCATATTAACCTAATTACTTACCCATGACACAGCAGCCAATCTATCAACCACCAATTTATTAGCCTCCAGCAATCATAGTTTATCAACAACAGCCACAATCTCTCTATCAGCCACAGCCCCAAGTAATCTATCAACCCCAAACAATTTCAACACTACTATTAAACTCAGTTCAGATAACATTTGGAAATCTCAGATTGAGAACCACCCAAAACTGGAGATCAGTGATGGTTGTCTACCAACCAATTTTCAGATCTTCAAACCAGCCCTTGGGATCATGCCAGTAGAGTTCAGAAACCAGATATACCCAAAACCCAAGTTCCCAGAATTATTTAAGTCTTCTAGTAACTTCAGAAAATGCCTTATCCAACAATACAGAACCCAACCAAAAACAACCACTTACCAGTAACATACCTCCAGCCACCATCACCAATGACAAATTATTTACAGCTATCTTTCCATTTGAATTTAAGGAACTGACATTTACACTTTTGTTCAGTAAAACTGCATTCAAGAAAAAACCAATCACTACTATGTATACTAATGCCAAAGTCAATAACCATTCTATCAAGCTTATCTTTGATAGTAGGTCAGCAGACAGTATTATTACACAACAACTCATGGACCAATTAAGTTGCCAAGTTGATCATGCTGTCAGTACCAGAATTATAATCACTGATGAAGTGATCAAAACTCCAATTGATAAAATAGATAACTTCCCATTTGAAGTCAACAGCATCATAATATCAATTAAGGTATTAATAATAGAAAAAACTCAGTACTAAGCTCTCATTGAGAATGACTGGCTGTATAAAACCAATGCTGTGCTCAACTGAAACACCCAAGAACTGCAGCTTAGCCAGAACAGCTACTATACATGCATGCCAGTCATTTGTGGTCACTTTAAGACCACTATCAATGACAAGCCACTTATTGAATTAGAAAAAAAAAAAAAAAAACCTACCTGAAAAGCATACCAAGTTTTCTGGACCAATATCAAACACAACAAGCTACTATCAGTACTTTCTTGGAATGACAAAGGAAAAGAAAAAAAGAAGACACACCAGAAAAAGATGCTACTACAGAGGAAATAACTAATGACTAAAAAAAAGAATACTCATGTAAGCCGATAAAAAAGCCACCATATATATCTCTCAAATACAAAGACTGTAAAAAAAAATTCTCCTCTATAGAAGCTTAAATAGCCCTTGATGAAGACTATTAGACCAAAACTCACTATTACTACAAGCCATGCCATAAAAAATGCTATGGGTACTCAAAAAAACAGAGAAAATAGGACAATAAACTGTGTCTCACTTGTGACAAATGGTTACTTGACAAAGAAATGTGAAATAACATTCCTGAGAAAATGTATCTTATATTAGATTTATCTCTTAAAACCGTTCCTATACACACAAAAAGAAATAAATATCAAATAATTCGAAAAAACCAAATTCTTTAATTATTGTACTTGAAAAATCTCCAAAACCCAACTAACATTTCGAAATTGATTAGCTACCAATTTCAGTAAACTGTTAGTGACTCCAGGCCTGGATAGAAAATGTTTCTCTTGATAGAATTCTATTTCTTTTACATTTCTTTTATTTTCTTTCTTTCTTTTATTTTTCTTATTATAATCATTAGGGTAGTCTACAGATGAGATTTCTGTAGAAGAATTGACTTTCACAGCAAAGTAACTACACATTTTAGTGAGCTTCCAGACAAGCAATTCCTGGGAAAGAGTTGACGTTTACTACAACATAACTACACAAAGCAACTGGCATAAAATTGGCCATTCTACTTATAAGCCCAGCAAGTTCAAATTATAGAAGATAATTTGAAGATAAATTCAGTTATCGGAGGTTCAAACACTTCCCATAGTCATGAATTAACAGCATTACAACAAACATACAAGAGCTAAGAAGAGACCAAAAACCTCCAGTAACATTTGGTGCTCTCCCACAGAAACAACACAGCAAAAACAAACTTCAAAGTGGCGACCACACCAGACGCAACAACTCTAGAGTATTACCAATCAATTTACACTCACTGCAAACAAAGATTCAACATTCCAGATGGAATTGAAGTTGTCAAGAAATCAGTATACCAATACATTGAAAACCGCATCAACAATTATCTTTTTGGAAATTACAATATCTCAGAAGTTAGAAGCAACCTTTACAATAATTTAGTACACTACTCACAGTTGGAAACTGAAGATCTTAACAGTGAAACACTTGCCACTTACTTTCAAGAACTAAATTTTAACATTATCCAGTACTATGAAGAAACATATCCAGTGCAGTCTCAATACTCTATTAATTTTGAATTAGAAACAGAAACAAGCAACAAAAGCAAACAAAAATTGAAGCAATACTTAAAAACCACCCCAAATACTCCAATACTACCAAAAACAACTGCCAAACACTTACAAACACCTGAACAAGGAACCAGTTCAAAACTTCCACTTACTATTACATCTTTTCCAGTTTCACTTACACAAGCACAAACACCTAATTCACCCTTAAATCGATTTGCAAGACTAGAAGATTTTACATCATCCAGAAGTCCCACCAGACAACAAAAACCTCTTCAAACTAGTTCCAATCTCCTTGACTTTCTAGCTGAAAATCGAAATGAACACTCTGAGACAGTAGCGAACAAAGAAAACAACTTTGAAATATCTGAAAAAAAAATCAATAGACAGTGAAAACAAAAAAGACAAAATGACAGCATACATTGCAAAAATCTCTGAATTCAATAGAGAAGACATTAAGACCAGTCCCCAAGAATGGTTTGACCAAGTTACTAAAGCTGGAGATGCAAATGGATAGAATGCTGCCAGAATGTTAAGAACAATTCCCTACTTTCTCAAAAGAACAGCAGGTGAATGGTTTGAAAACTTGACCACCCTTTTTAATGACTGGACAGCTTTCAAAACTGCCTTTTTAGAACAATTCACCAATAATAACACCTCAATTACTCTTCAAAATTGTTTTCGCAATATTAAACAAGAACCCTCCAAATCTGTTATGACTTATATTAGGAAATTCAACAAACTTCTCAAACAAATTTGCCAACTTAAAACTAATGATTATTATTCTGATGCTCAAATCTTGGATCAATTTATCACTGGTTTAAAAGATAAACTGATTAAAAAAGTTTGTCCACATGTCCCAGAAAATTTAAACTCTGCTATTTAGCATGCAAAAAGATATGAAATGGCCATAGAAGAAGCCAATCGTACAAAATTCGTGAACTTAGTCATTGGAAAGACCAGCTTAGCAGCTGAAGAGAAAATTGACCAACTCACAAAAAAAGTCGAAAACTATTTTACCAATCAACAACAATAGCAATCCCAAAGATATCAACCACCCCAAAGACAGAATCAAAACAACTTTATATCATTCTCTAATAACCAGCCTCAGAATTGTCATTATTGTGGAATTCTTGGCCACTGGAAAAGAAATTGCAGAAAGCTACAACGAGACCAACAAAATAGGAGTAATCAACATTACCCTCTACTACAGCAATCTTATTATCAACCACCATTACCAGCTTACTATCCACCAAGACCCCAATACCAAAATAACTATTATTAGCCTGCTCCACAGCCAATTTAACAGCAATACCAACAACCACTTACACAATATTATCAAGTACCTGCTCAAAGATTGATTCCGCAAAATCAATTCACACCACAAAACTGATACCAAGTAAACAACAATAGAATCAATTCGAACAACCAATTGGTTCCCCAAAATTCAGCTCAACCAAGACCCAACCACTATCATACTTAATCTAGTTATCTTATGATGCCAGAAAAACAGGATTTTTACCATACTGTACTCTCAAAAAATAGAGCTGCAGCACAACAACAAAACTCTTCCTATATTCCTACCACAATCCCACCAGCCAGAATTGCTGAAAATGCCAACTTTTCAGATATATTTCCTTTCAAATTTAAAGCAAATGAATTGCCACCAATGAACAAAAAGCAATTACTGCTATGTATACTGAAGCAGAAGTCGAAGGAAAGACAATTTGCTTGATCCTAGACAGTGGATCCACTGGAAGCATCATTATTTACCAGTTAATGCAACAATTAAAAAGAAATGTCAACTGACCAGCTCAAACAGTAATTGTTACTGCCGATGGCATGAAAAAGACTCTAGTGAGAGAAATTGATAAATTTCTATTCACTCTTGATGGAATCACCATTCTAGTCAAAGTTCTTATAATGGATGCACCCCAGTATTAAGCTTTTGTTGGAAATAATTGGCTCCAAAAAGCCAATGCTAATCTGAATTGGGAAACACAAGAGTTAACAATCTCTTACCAAGGACAACACGCCCAAGTACCTGCCACTTGTAGTACATTTAACAAATGCTCCAAAAAAGTCCTGGCTTTTGAATTCGAACTAGAAGAAGAAAAACCAATAATTGAAACATTTATGGCTCTTGGATTAACGTCCAATTGGGCCGAGGAAACTGAACAAGAACATTTTACTCCACACTCTGAACCTGAAACCCCTGGATGGAATATCCCTTACTCAAAGCCTGAACCATGAAAACAACACTCCTACATTCCACTCAAATGCAAGGACTGCCACAAAAAACTCTCCTCAATAGGAGCCTGTATTTCACCTGAAGAAGAATATGAAAATCATACTTGTTATTACTGCAAGGCTTGCCACAAAGAACAATAGGGCCATCTAATAAAAAGAAGCGGAAAATAGGATAACACCCCTTATTTGACTTGTGGAAATATGCTATCAGAAGAATGCAATTAGATTGATGTAACAATAAGAGGAGAAGTCTGCGATCAGACCTGCCAATATGCTTTACTAATTTCAGAAAAAGTAAAAAGAGGAACACCCTTTAATGCAGCATACAACAGTGCTCTCAACAAACTTTATCACTACCCCCATAATGCCGAAATGATCTATGAACTTGCCATGATCTTAATCAATGAAGGAACCAAAGAAGATGTTCTTCAAATAAAGGAAGCTGAATATATCAAATATACCTTGAAATTAGCTAGATTTGATTATGAAGATGAAGTAGAAATATACCATCAAATTGCAAGTCACACCTACCTGACTAAAGAAGCTCAAACTCAATGGCTAGAACAAATAAACATTAAATTATGTAAGGAATGCATAATGTCTTGTGATGAACAATGGTGTTCTGAATGCTACACTCTTAACATTCCCTTGCCCAGCAAAAGTGATAAATACGAAATTGAATTCGGAGAACCTGAAGCAATAGAAGAAATTGAAACAACACTCATCTATCTCATCAAAAATCAGTCTGCTTTACAACTCAAATACTTCAACAACAATGGACAAAGAATAAAACCAGAAAAAGCCCACGAAATCAAGCTGAATATGATCTAAGATATCCAGGAAAAGATACTCTTATTCTCAAACCCAAATCGCTCACAAAAATCAACCTCAAAATTGCTCTCAAAATTCTACCAAGAACAATGGTCCAAATTGCTTTACAATCATCATTGGCAAGCAAAGGAATCAATATTAGAAGAGAAATCATAGATGCTGGATATACAGAAAACATTACAATCATATTACAAAATGAAACTGATAAGCCTTTTCAGATTGAACATGCTGAAAAAATTGTTCAAGCTATTTATTTAAAGAGGAACCCAAGGTTTTAGTTCAACTGGATGATTCACAGTTCCAGTAAACATAGCTCTTAATGAACAAAATAAATTTTTCCAGATTCTACGACTTCCACAACCAATTACTATTTCACCCTTTGGAGAACATCCGGAAATTTACACCTGCCCAAAGTCAACAACCACACAACAAATTTTTGAATCCAACAAACAAGTCTGCTTGGAACATAATATATCAATCCCAAACATTTATATTTCAGAAGAAACAAAGAAAGTCCGAGTTACTTTTTACAATCCCAACAATTATCCCATAGTTTTATTAAATAACTTAGAAATTGGAATCATTTACAGTAATGTCTTTCAACAAGAATTACCCCAAACAGTTTCCAATTTCTCAGAAATTATTGAACATTTACTACCAAAAATTAACCCAAATCTCAGTTCTGAGAACTACTATGTTGTCATAGAAAAACTATCTCAAATCAACATAGGACAACTTAAACCATAACAAAAAAGCCAGCTCAAAGAGCTAATTGCAGAATTTGCTGATATCTTTGCCAAAAACAACAATGACTTAGGAAAAACTGATTTGGTTCAACACCAAATCTATACAGGAGATGCCAAACCAAGGTGACAACAAGCCTACCAAGTTGCTCCAGAAAGTCACCAATTTATCCGAGAAAAAGTACAATGGATGCTTAACAATGGGCTTATTTAACCATCAATAAGTCCATGGGCCTCACCTGTGGTTCTAGTTAAGAAGAAAAATAGAAAAATACAATTTTGTGTTGATTATCAACAACTCAACAGTGTCACCATTGGAGATGCCTACCCTCTTTCCTGAATTGATGACATGTTGAATGCCCTTGGAAAGTCCAAATACTTTTCAACATTAGATCTAGAAAGCAGATACTGGCAAGTTACTATGGATCCCAAAGATCATCCCAAAACAGCCTTCACAACCCAAGGAGGAAATTATGAATTCAATGTAATGCCTTTTTGGATTATGCAATGCACTAGCAACATTTCAGAGATTAATAGATATTGTGTACAAAGAACTCCTTTGGAAGTCAGTAGTCATTTATTTTAATGATACTGATGTTTATTCTTCATCGTTTGAATTACACTTAAAACACCTGCGAAAAGTTTTTCAATGATTACAGAAAGCAGGATTAAAATTAAACATTGAAAAATGTTATTTTGGAAAAACAAGTTTGGCTTTTCTTGGCCACATAGTTAGTGAAGAAGGAGTCAAACCAGACTCAGGCAAAATCAGTGCTGTCAAGAACTTCAAAACTCCACGAAATACCACAGAATTGAGAGGATTTATTGGATTAGCTTCCTATTACTGAAAATTCATCAAAAGATTCTCAGAAATTGCAAAACCCCTCAACCAGTTCACTACTAAAAACGTCAAATACAAATGGATAGAAGAACACCAAAAAGCTTTTGAAAGTCTCAAAGAAAAGCTGATAACAGCTCTAATTTTCACCTACTCAGACTTCAGTAACCAATTTCGACTAGCTACAGACGCTTCTTACACTGCCTTTGGTGCCATCTTATCACAATTAGATGACAACGGAAATGAGTGAGTAATCGCTTACGCTAGCAGAACATTAAAACCAGCTAAAAAAAACTATCCTACCACAGAACTAGAAACAACAGCTGTAATTTGGGCCCTACACCACTTTAATCTTTATCTCAGGCCTAAAAAATTCGATATTATCACTGATAATATTGGACTCAAATGGCTCCAGAACAAAAACACCCAACTGAATGCAAAACAAACCTGATGGACAGAATTTTTAGCCAACTACCAATACATTGTACACCACAAACCAAGAAAACTCCATACCAACATTGATTGTCTCTCAAGAATAAGGCAAGATTAGAACATAAAAACAACACTCATTTGAATTAACAACAAAACAACAAACAATAAACCCCAAAAACTACAACAGTCTTAAACAATATCTGGAGACATTAACAATTCCAACAGATTGGTCCTCATATGAAAAACGTCAGTTACAACAACAAGCCAAACAATATTTCTTACACAACAACATTATTTATTATTGAAACTTCAGAAATCCAGACAATCCGCTCAGATTAATACAAGAACATGAAAAAGAAACCATTTTATATAATATGTACTCAGACTTTTCATCAGCACATCTAGGAAAAAACAGCACCACTCAGAGAACCCTAGAATATTACTTTTGGCCTCAAATGAAGAAAAACATTCATAAATATATTAAATCTTGTGATAGTTGTCAAAGAAGAGGAGAAACTCATCCTACAGAACCTTTAAACCCAATCAAAATTGGACAGTCTTTTGACCGAGTTGGTATCAATTTAGTCGGACCACTCTCTATCACAAACCAAGAAAATCATTATATTGCAGTAGCTGTAGACTATCTCACCAAATGGCCTGAAGCCAGAGCCATTCAACGAGCAGATGCAAAATTAGTAGCAAACTTCATCTATGAAGACATCATTTGTAGACATAGATGTCCAATAAAACTTTTATCTGATCAAGGAACACATTTTGTGAACAATTTAATCCAGGAAATTTGTGGACAATTTAATGTCAAGTGACTATTATCTTCACCCTACCATTCACAAACAAATAGATTTGTAAAACGTTTTAACAGAACATTGTGTGAATCATTAGCCAAAGTCTCAACCAATTTTGAGCAAGAATGAGATATCTTTATTTTATCAGTGTTACTAACATATAGAACACTAAAACAAGATACCACAAAACACACACTATTTGATTTAACTTACGGAAGGACAGCAACGTTACTAATTAGCTTCACAGTAGAAACATACCCAGCATAACCAATTGATAAAAACAATTTCCAGGAAACACTTCAACAAAGAGCCTACACTCTGCTTAGTATGTTGGAAGGAAAACAACAAATAGCAGCCACCCATATTGAACACTCCCAAGCTCAACAAAAAGAATGGCATGACAACAAATTGCCTCCAGTTACCAATGAATTTAAAATTGGAAACAAAGTTCTCTTACACAGAACTAAAGCTAAAAAACAATGGAGTGGGAAATTTGAAAATAAATGGGATAGACTATTCTTTATTCATAAAGTTTTAGGCAACGGATTATACAAGCTAAGACTTAATAACAAAATCCTAGCAAAAGTTGCACATGGAGATCATTTGAAACACTATAATTTCAGAAACAATCCTGAACCATTAATTCTACAAATTGGTACACATTCTTCCTTAATCAATCCTGAAAATATTCCCCAAAATTTAGAACCAATAGTTGTTATTGAACAACTTTCCAACTTGAACACTTAATTTAAATTTATTATTATAGTTATCTTCTTATAATTTAGAAACAATCTCACAAAAACAAAACAAAAATAACATAAAAACCCATACACCAATAATAATTTTCTTTTATTTCAAATTGCTTATAATAATTATTCCTTAAAACATTCAACAATTATTCCAAAAACTAATGTTAGCTTTAAAAACAATACCCAAATAATCTATTACTGTTACTGGAAACCACATTAATTATACTTAAACAGAAATTCAGCCCCAAATTCACGAAAATATCATTCATATAAGAAGAACACAAAAAGTTATTCTGGAGTTCACCTGCCAGAACTTTTAAAGCTTGCTTTAAGAGAAAACTTAATGCTCACTCCTATTAGTATTCCACCAAATACTACTATTCAACAAAAACTTCAACTGTGTTTTAATGAAGAAAACTACAACTATATTTCAATATATAGATATTTTTACATTGGAAAAACACTTCACAAACAAAAACGGGAGCTTACAGCAGCAAATCTCACAAAAGAAGCTATTTGGAAACAACTCCACAATGAATTCAAGACAACAGCTGGACTTACAAAGAGTCATTATAAACTAAGAACTGCTCTTAGACTTTATGACCTATTTCACACCTGTAAAAACGTCCTACAAAACCCAATTTTACAATCTTTGAAGATTCAATATATTAGAAAGCTCACAGAACTAAAATTTCAACAATTTTCAGACCAAATTTCTTCAATAATTTTGGATTATTATCTGGAAATTACAGACAGTACTTGAACTTCGACAGAGCTCAGTCTTGAGGAAGAGGTTATATTACCAGACAAAATTAGAGATATTGTTTAACATAAAATTATCCTTATAAATCTTATCATTAATTAGCATATATTATTATTTCAAATCATCACTTATTACATTAGCAAAATGTCCGAAATTAGCATTTAACTAATAACCCAATTGGTACATAACACAAATGTAACCTAAGTGCGATGATCAATTATGCAATACCCCGAAATATGTAACACTCAAAAGTTCACTGAAATTTGTAGAAATTTGCCGAAATAATTGATAGTTCACCAAAATATCTAATAGTTCACAAAAATAACTTGTAGTTCACCGAAATGTATCTTTAGTTCAGCAAAATTGTAGAAAAGAGCAAAGTTTAAGTTCATAAAATAGTATTACAACAAGTTGTATAAAAGAAGAGCTTCTCTCTTTGAGAAAATGTATCTTACTTTAGATTTATTTCTTAAAACCATTCCTATATACACAAAAAAAAATAAATATCAAATAATTCAAAAAAACCAAATTCTTTAATTATTGTACTTGGAAAATTCCCAAAACCCAACTAACATTTCGAAATTGATTAGCTACCAATTTCAGTAAACTGTTAGTGACTCCAGGCTTGGATAGAAAACGTTTCTCTTGATAGAATTCTATTTCTTTTACATTTCTTTCATTTTCTTTTTTTCTTTTATTTTTCTTATTATAATTATTAGGGTAGTCTACAGACGAGATTCCTGTAGAAAAGTTGACTTTTACAGCAAAGTAACTACACATTTTAGTGAGTTTTCAGACGAGCAATTCCTGGGAAAGAGTTGACATTTACTACAATGTAACTACACAAAGCAACTGGCATGGAATTGGCCATTCCACTTATAAGCCCAGCAAGTTCAAATTATAGAAGATAATTTGAAGATAAATTCAGTTATTGGAGGTTCAAACACTTCTTTTAGTCGTGAATTAACAGCATTACAATGAACATACAAGAGCTAAAAAGAGACCAAAAATCTCTGGTAACAGCAGAAACAGTGTTTAGAAGAAATAAACACCCAATTATGTGACTACTGTTTGATTCCATGTGACTTTCAATATTGTAATAAGTGTAATCTCATTTACAATCTATTATTATGCATGATCTACACAATTCTAAAGAAAAACAAACCAATTAGCAACTGCACATCAGAATTAGAATCAACTTTCAATCCCAATTTAAACTTTGACAATGACAACAATGAAAACAATGGTTCTAGCTCTACTTAATATAACAACAAAAATAACAACAATTTGGACTCTAATTCAAACCCCAAAACATACATTATGCTGCCTAATCTTACCAAAAAGCAGGAACTTAAATAGTTCAGCAATAATGACAAAGATATTATGCCAGAACAAGAGAATAATACCAATGCAGAGTTTGATCAAAGATATTCAGAGAAAGATGCCCTCAAATTGGAACCACATTCACACACTTGTATTAATCTAAAAATAGCACTGAAAATTCTAACAACAACAATGGTTCAATTAACATCTAGAAGTAGTCTAGCAAAAAAGAAAATTAATATCAGAAAAGAAATAATTAATGCAGAATATATAGGAAATATTATTGCAATGTTATAAAATGACTCAGAGAAGGCCTACATCATAGAGCCAAACAAAAAAATAGCACAGGCAATATTTCTGCTTCTGGTTAAAATAGCTCAATTAGTATCAGTGAGAAACAGGGAAGAATTAAGGATTACAGTTAGAAAGATACAGGGTTTCAGATCCATGGATAAAATAGATGTACCAGTTAATATGGCAGAGGAAGAAACTATTGACAAGGGAGAAATTATCTCCACTTGTCAATCAATTTCTATTCTACTATATAATTAGTACATGGTAGTTATAGAAAAAAAAGTAAAAGATCAGGTTCAGATTTTTGAGACAGAAGCAACACTTTGTGAATTAGAAAAAATTAGATTAGTCAATTTACACATACCAGCCAAAAACCACAGACACATCAAAATTTCCATTTATAACAATATGAGAGATATTATTGAAATATCAGAAGGAACCACTATTGGATACTTAACTACCAAAATTAAAAACCAACTGCCAAACACTATTCCAGACTTTTCACAACTGTGTGGATATGTAGATATTACATCTCAAACAATATATGAACAGAAAGAATGTTATCTGTTTCAACCAGAACAATTGGAACAAATGAACTTGGGAAATCTAAATGGACTACAATATATGCAGCTTAAAATGTTACTTAACAACTTTAATAATATTTTTGCAAGTGAAAATAAATTTGGCAGAACTGACATAATCTAGCATCAGATTAAAACTGGAGATGCAATGCCAATTAAACAAAAAGCATACAGAGTATCACTAGCCAGCCATAAGATATTTGTCAAAAAATCAATGAAATGTTTGACAATGGGCTAATTTAGCCATCAATAAGCCCATAATTATTACCAGTGGTATTAGTTCATAAAAAAAATGAGAAAATCCGCTTTTGTGTGGATTACTAGAAACTAAATGGAGTGACAAAAGGAAATAGTTACTTAACACCAAAGATCCAAGAGCTGTTTGACACTTTCAAAAGAAAAAAATGGTTTTTAACTTTAGATTTGGACAGTGGTTACTGGCAAGTAGTCATAAAATCAGAAGATAAAGAAAAAATGGCTTTTACAACATGAGAAAGAAATTTTGAATTCAAGATTATACCATTTGGCTTGATGAATGCTTCAGCCACTTTCCAGTGACTTATGGAAATTGTTTATACTGGACTACTATAGAAATCAGTAGTTATATATTTGGATAACACTAATGTGTTCTCAAAAATATTTGATGATCATCTGCATTATCTTCAACAAGTGTTTGAAAGACTCAGACAAGTAAAATTGAAATTAAATGCCAACAAATGCTTCTTTGGCAAAACAGAACTCAAGTTATTGGAACATGTTATGAGCAAAAATAAGATCAAAACAGATTCAGACAAGATTGAGATTATTAAAAACTTTCTAGTACCAAATAATCTTATGGAATTAAGAGCATTTTTGGAATTTGCTGAATACTACTGCCACTTTATCAAAGACTTTTCCAAGATAGCTTAACCACTATACCAACTCCAAACAAAGAACACCAAATATAAATAGACAGAAACTCAGCAAAAAGCTTTTGATATATTAAAAAAAAAGCTTATTCAAGCTCTAATACTAATCTATTCAGATCATAAAAAGCCATTTATAATCACAACTAATGCATCTGGTCAAGCATTAAGAGTGGTATTATCTCAGAAAAAACTGAATAGACAAGAACATCCAGTAGTTTACACCAGCAAAAGCTTAAGTTCAGCTGAAAAAAACTATAGAACTCCAGCATTAAAACACTTAGCTATCTATTGGGCTGTCATCAAATAGAAAAAATACTTGAGTTAAAAGTTTAATGTATACACTAATTATAAAAAATTGACTTCAATCTAGAAGCAAAAATTTGGAAACAATCACCATGCCAGATAGAAAATAGAACTTTTACCATTTAATTATACAGTACACTACAAAAAAAGAAAAAAAACGAAAATGCCAATAGTTTGTTGTGAATGAGACAAATCTAAAAACATTTTAACCCAAAAATATAACAAAAAATGAATATACAAAAATATCAACAATTCTAATATTATATAAATATCCAATTGTTTAAGGAGAAATTATTTTCAAAAGAACAAAACAACATAAAACAGCAATCAAAATATTTTATCAACTATCAAAATATACTTTACCAGAAAAACAAAAGAAATTCAGATCAACCAACCAGAGTAATTACAAAACCAGAAAAAGAGACAATATTATTCAACATGTACTTAGATCCAACAGCAAAATATTTTCACAAAGAAACAACTATGAAAAGAACCAAAAAAAGATACTATTGGCTGTCTATGTATCCAGATATTATCCAATATGTTCAAAATTGTAATGCTTGTCAAAGGAAAGAAGGAACAAAACCCAATAAACCATTAAGACCAATTAAAATAGGACAACCATTCGACCATATTGAAATTGACTTAGTTAGATCATTAACAATCACCAGCAAAGGCAACAGATATATTGCAGTAGCCATGAACTATCTCACAAAATGGCCAGAAGCAAAAGCCATTCAAAGAGCAAATGTAGAATCCATTGCCAAATTTGTTCATTAAGATTTGATTTGTCAACATAAATGTTCAAAAAAACTATTATCAGATCAAGAAACTCATTTTGTGAATAGAACATTGGCAGAATTAAGTCAAAGATTTGGAATAAAAAAATTATTATTATTATTATTATCATATCATTTACAAACAAATGGATTAGTTGAAAAGTTCAATAGAACACTGTGTAAAGCAATAGCTAAGATCAGCCAAGAAAACCAGAACAAATGGAATTTGTTTATATCATCAATATTATTTGCTTACAGAACAATAAAACAAGACAGCACACAAGCAACACCATTTAAATTAGTATATAGTAGAACAGCAACATTACCAATTGAGATAGAAGTCAAAACATATCTAACAGAATCAATAACAGAAAAGAATTTTCAAAGAACATTGTTGAAAAAAACATATAACTTAATAAAGACACTAGAAAACAAACAGCAAAAAGCAGCTAATAACATCCAAAAGTTACAAGAAAACCAAAAAGAAAGACATAATAACCAACTGCCAGATAAACCAGTCAAATTTAGGATTGAAGACAAAGTACTTCTACATCATACCAAAGCAGAAAAACAATAGAGTAAAAAATTTGACTCCAAATGAGATGAACCATTTTACATAGAAAAAATTCTAGAAAATGGAGCTTATAAATTAAGGTTGAATAACAAAATTTTAACCAAAACAGTACATGGAAATCAACTGAAACTATATTAAAACATAGTACCAACATCTACCAGTAATATTTCACAACTGGGAGCACAGAGAATACTAATTCAACCAAATAAGATTCTATGAAATCTGAAACCAATCATAATTATTAAACCAAATACATCAAATTGAACAACCAAAGAAGTATATAAAAACATGGTATATACAACAAAAGCAACAAAAAAAAATAGAAATACCAGACCATATTTACACTTTAGCTCAACAATTGTTTCAGGCTTTAAGTCAACAACAAGTAAACATAGAAATTATTATCAACAACTAAACAATCTGTTATTAAAACACCAAACAAAAAAAAAAAAGTACACTATACCAATGATCACAAAAACAATCAACAAACTGGTCAAATAAAATAGTAGAAAAAGTAAAAAACACTTTTGGAAAGATAACCACTATGGTTCTAACAGAAGAACTGGTAAAAAAAAATTAGAACAAATGAATAAACCAATTTTCAATACCATACTGCTACTATCAACTGGGATAGAAAGTAGATATTCAGAAATTATATCTTAATAAATCCAAGAGAATCTTCAATTAAGAGATAATTTAGAACATTAAAGACATTATTAGAAAGAAAACAAACTTGACACTACACATCAAGACCATTTATCAACTATACACTATATTTCAAAACTACACAGAAGTATTGCTACACTTTGACATGAAAACAATAATTATCAACCAATAAGAAAAAATGAACAACTCACAAGTTGAAGAAATAAAGAGTAGAATAAAACAAACACTACTTGAAAAAAAAGTATTTAACATAATTCAAAATAAAAATTTCAATGGAGCTCAATATTAAAAAAGAAGAAATAATGTTATTCATAAAAAAAAACAGATATAGAAAATAATAGACCAATAAAGGAGTAGTAGTTAGCATGTAAGCACATTGCTTAGTAATATAAAACAATATCAGAAATCATGGCATATTGCTCAGCAATATGGAGCAATATTAGAAATCACGACATATTGCTTAGCAATATGGAGCAATGTTAGAAAATTAGGGCATATTGTTTAGTAATATGAGCATTGCTCAAAAAATCATAACACATCACTTGGGAATATAAGCAATCTTGTAGAACATCAATTATGTATATATAATAGTAGCATTAGAAGAAAAAAAAACAGACCTTTCTGTTTAGATTTAATCTAAGCAACTCTCCATTCACAAATATTAATAAATAATTATTCACTATTTTAATTTACTCTCTACTATCAACATTTTATGTTGATAGTAATTGATATTTAACTATACTGGAACAATAGCTCTTGATTATAGCTATTGATAGAATACTAACTTGCAATTGCCTTGGCTTATTTTTTTATCTTTTTTTATTTTTTTTTTATTTTCTTTTGTTATTTCTTTTGGTTTTAATAATTGATTGAAGATTAAGCACTGAATTATTAATGTCAAAGATAGCCTGATAAAAGACCAGAAATAAAGATAGAATTACATATATATTAATAAATAGCTTACTAAAAAGGCACAACTGCCAGAATAAATCTGGCTGCCAAGCTGAGAAAAAAATTGGGCAGAATTGCAATTTCAGAAACTACTACAATTACCATTGAATCTCTGTCTATTATATAAAGAACTCCACAACAAAACTTTTAAATCAACCAAAATTCTCAAATCACAAAAACCTTCAAAAATCGACACCATTATATCAACTGAACACCAAGTTACAGATTTGTTATTTGCTTTGAGACCTCAAATAATCATCTGTAATACTAATTATCTTTTAAAAAGTATAGCAACTGAGATATTTTATGAAACTAATCTTGTATATTGAATTTATACTTATTTAATTCACTCTTTGAAGTTGAATTCCCTTTGATTTCTTCATCATTCTACAATCTTGTTCTTTCTTGCTATCCATTAGCTTATTAGCTTGTTACTACAACTCATAACAATAGTATAGTAAATTCTATTATCTGTTTTGATCAATCAATTAATAATTTAAGTTTTTTTACCAGTTTTTTTTAACAAATACTTAAATTATAAGCTATTATTCTTATAGACAAGATAAACAAAAGTGTCCTAAAATAATTTCTAGACATTTATGTATTATAATTACTCACAGTTTTGGCCACTTTTATTGAAACTTTTCTAATAAAAAATAACTACTTAATAGCTAATTAATTGGTCTAACCTAATTTAACAAACTTTACTATAGTTTTCTGTTATAATCCAATTAATTGTAATTAGATTGACATTATCTAACTAAACTTAGAAAGAGCTGTGACAATCATTTTTTTTAGTAGGTTTATAAAAATTTTTATTATTATTATAACTTAATCTGATCTAATTTCTTGTTTTTTAAGATTACTATTTACTTTAACTTTTTTTTTTAGCCAATAATGCAGTTTTAATCATGTTTTTTCTGAGATAAACATAAATTTGATAATCTTTTCAAATTTTGAGAAGGTAATGACCTCCCCAAAACTATTAATTAATAAAAACATTTTTTTGACTGCCTAAGTTTTTGCTGTTATTAATTTTTTTTATTGCCAAGAGATTAATATTCAGAGCAAATAATTTTTTAATAGCTATTTCTATTTAAGTCTTAATAATCTTTAGATCAATCTATTTTTTGTCCAAAAAAATATTAAAAGGAGATAAAAAAAGTCTAATTTTTTTTTCTATATTAAAGTTGAAAAAACCAAAAAAAAAGTTATAAACTATTTTAGTATTAAATTTTTTGGCTTTAGAAGTAGTAGTAGCTAAATTTAAGAGAGATTCATTATTAATATTATTCATAATAATACTATTTTTACCATTACTAAATTTACTATTAACATCTGAATACATATTATCAGAACCAAACTTGATTAATAATATGTTTTTTTGTTATCAGAATGCTTAACATTATTAAAAACAATCTTTTTTTTTAAGAAAAAGAGTTTTTTTAAACATTTTTTTTATAAATATACTACTACTTGAAACAGTATTACTCAAATAAAAAAACCAATTCAAAAGATATTAAAAAATATAACTAAAAATATGATAACTTAGAAAAAATGTGATAATATAAAATAATACAAAATAATGTGTAATAATTCAGAATAATACAAGATAATATGAAATAACTAATCATAATATAGAATAATTAGTTATAATGTAAAAAAAATAAAACAAAAACAGAAATAGCAAGTAATAGCTAGTAATAACAAATAATTAAAAACAATCTTATAAAATTAAAAATATGTATAAAAATAAGTAGTTTTAGCAAAATAAAAAAAAAAACAAATAGAAAAAACTTAATATTTTTCTATTTATATTTTTTAAATTTATCTTATTTATATATTTATATTAACTCAAATAAAAAAATATTCAAAACTAAAAATTACTTATACATAATTCACAGATTCTGTGTTTAAAACTAAATTAATTATTTTTTTATCTTTGTTCTTAGTGTTATTTATAGAATATAAGTACAAAAAAAATAGAAAAAACAGATAGTAAAAATAGACCAATAAAAGAATAGTACTTAGTAAGTAAATACATTGTTAAAAAATTATGGCATATTGCTTAGCAATAAGCATATTGTTAAAGAATTATGGCATATTGCTTAGCAATAAGCACATTATCAAAAAATCATGACATATTATTTAAAAATAAAAAAAGCAAATTTGAGAATTAGCAAAGTTCAAAATAGTAATTAAAAATTAATAACTATTTAATATCTCTTTCTTCAAAAAATAGTTTTCTATAACTTAAAATAGAATTATACTTATATTAATAAAATATTCATTATTATTCAATTTATATTTGTATTATTTGATTAAAAAATATTAATTAATTTCATACTATTAATTTTTTATGTTGATAAAATTTGATTTTTAACTATACTGGACCAATAATTCTTGATTATAACTTTTGATAAAATACTAAATTTTTATTTTTTTTTCTTATTTTTTTT
>JAAOMT010000211.1:322491-340428 GCA_016748015.1 Geosiphon pyriformis | reverse complement strand
GAACATTTGAATTCTATTTAAAAACAGCAGTGGCGGGAAATCAAAATGCACAATATAACCTTGGATGGTGCTATCAAAATGGATGGGGAACCACAAAAAACCTAGCAAAAGCAGTTGGACTCTATTTAAAAGTAGCAGAAGTAAATAACTGGTATGATTTTCCTGATTTGGATGTTCATGACCTTACTTCAAAGAATTAAAATCGAGGCTTTAAATACTCCGATAATTTGAAAGGAGAATTTTTAGATTTTGAAGCTTTCTTTGACCAGCTTTCAGATGAATTCAAGTGTCTTAAATGTGGCAACTTGGGTATAATCATTAATGAATCTGCTATATGTCCATTTTGTGATAACAATAAAAATGATAAAATTATCTTTAACGCCCCCTTGCCGAAATGTCTGGAATGCTATAGTGCATTAAAAGATCCACTTTGGTGTAATTCTTGTGAATCATCACGATTTTTAAAGGCTAGGGAAAGTGGAAATGATAATATTAATCAGTATATATTGTATACATAGCGTAACTCTCAAAACTGCAGAGGCTGTCTGGAATGGATTTCTCCCGACGAGATCCTCCATTTGAATAAGGTAGAAGAGGGAGGATTACGTATTGTTAAAGAAGGTAGATGGGAGAAAGGCAAAATTCTATTTTGGAACAAGAAAATTCAAAAGTATGAACGAACTGGGGTCACAAAGGTTGCTTTAAAATATCTTAAAAATAGCCAAAATATTAAATATATTAATTCAGATGAGGTATTTCCTTTAAGAAATTTATGTGGTTTTTATTAATCCAATTTCTTTTTCTAACATTAGAAAATGCATTGAAATAGTTTATTGCGCATCTTAAAAGTGCCTCTTGAAAATACATTCTTGAATGCTATGGAATACCCAAAGATGTTACAACCGATGACTTTATTATGGTTTTACCATTTGCGGAACACGGAGACCTCAGAGCTTTTCTCAAGATGAACGAAAACACTCTTACTTGGGAAATGTTTCTTCGTATTCTTTTTCAAATTGCCAGTGGCCTAAGGTTTATACATGAATCAGAACTAGTGCATGGGAACTTACACCCTGGAAATATCCTTGTTTTGAAAACAAACCCCTTAAAAATTGTTATTTCTGATCTTGGACTCTGTCGTCCCGCCGATTACTCTCCACGGCCTGGTAATATTTATGGTATTCTTGAGTATCTCGCACGCGAGATTTGCAAGGGAGCTCCTCATACTAAGTATAGCGATATATACAGCTTGCTATCATTTCCTGTGAAATCATTTCGTGAGAAAGACCTTTGAATAATACAGAACCTATTTACGTGCGATTTGATGTGATCGATGGAAAGCGTCCTATAATCAAAAAACATACACCTCAATGTATTCAGGAAATGATTCAAAAAAATTGGCAATATGATCCGTCTTGTCGTGATAGTGCAGAAGAACTTCACCAAACCTTTATTGCTGCTCATGATAATTGTGACTTAAATCAACCTATCCGTGAAAAAAGCCTTAATTCTGAAGAGGCACAAGATACTATCCCAGATACGGCAAGATATAGAAGCCGATAAATCTCAAAGCCTGAATTTTCTACAAAGGTTAGGCCTTTAATTCATTATATTTAATATATTTGGCAAACTTTCTTGGTTTAACCACCACTACCTTTTTTTAGAGTTCGATTTGGATTTAGGGATTGATTAATTAGCAACGCATGGTATGTACGCAATCGATGAATTCAAATTCTGATCAAATTGACGAAATCAGTAGCCACTTTAATAATAATATGATTGATATCTAAACGAAGAATTTAAGGGAGGTATCGGTTTTTTAAAATATATACTAGACTTTTTAGAAGATGTTCATCTCCATTTCAAGTCTGAAGATTATTGACTGCAAACCAATTCTTCCAAATATGGTTACATATTTTGAAAGCCTAAACAAGTATTTCAAGTAACCAAAAATCACCAAAGCCTAAAACGGTTATTTTCCTTTGATATGGAGCATGCTGCGACAAAGTGAACATGTGACATATCAACTTTTTTGCAATGTACCTATAGTTCTGACTCATTGTTTACGTTTCTGTGCCTCTCCCATTTTAGCATACAATAAAATATCCAGGGTACTCTGTATGATGGAGAGAAATGGATTGTATGTGATGTATTAACAAATATCATTTAAGAAATTTCATGTTACATTGCCACAATTCTGAAAATCGAAAACTCGTAAATCATTAAAATTATCATTTACAAATTGAAGATTTCTTGCAAATTTAGTTCATTCATTGTGTGAATATTTTTTAAAATTATTCAAATAGTATATCAGTCCCACACCAAAAGCACCACTATAAATTTCATGTACAAATACTCGATCCCCATAACATCCGAAAGTGATCTTTATGCCGAATTTTTATTAACATAAGAATGACCAAGCTATGTAGATGGATGGGCATCTGGACGCCACTATTTCATAAATGTGTCCAAGTCCTTTGAATAATCAATTTAGTGGTGGAAAACTCTTGGTAATCAAGATTTCTGGCATGAAGATACTGACTCTCCAACCGGAAACTATTTTATTATTTGTTATACTCTACTATTAGCCTTTAGCCTACGAATTTAATATTCCCTTAAAGAAAATGGTGGTCCAAACCCTTGGAAGGATTTCACAATGAGTAGCAGGTGTTATCATCGATTTTTATGTCTAAAAAGGTGATAATGGCCCCAATGAATATAAAGAATAACCATATTTTCCATTATCTTCTTGCTATTTTTGATATAAAATAAGGATTAAACTTTAAACCCTAATTAGTGCTAGAAAAACTAATGTATTTTCAATTTTTTGATTTATCGAAATTTTATAGATATTCAAAGCTGTTAAATATTTGGTTTAATTAACAAATAAGATTGAAATTATTTTATAAAACATTTATATTTTATTGTTTTTATAAATTAATTTTTCAATTTATTAAAAATTTTTTTTTTTAATATTAAAAAAATGTAGATTAATCGTGATCTTTCAAAAAGTGATTTCAATACATAACATTTGAAAATTTTTTGCTTCTCAGACATAAAAAAAGATATTGCTAACAATTTATAAATATACATTATTTTGGATAACTTATGGATGGAAATCTTCTATAAAAGAATTGACTTTACTTTAATTATAATTATAATTATTTAGATAAAAATTGGTCATTTTTGCTGTATCATTAAGGATTTACTTTTTATCAGCATTGAAAAAATTAAAATTAACTTTAGCAACATAATAAAATAAGCACTAAAATTTTCAGTAGCAAATTTTTTTATTTTAGTATTAAGTAAACTAAAATAATAAAATAATAATTTTACTTCGAATAACAGATAAAAAAAATACCTATTGACTTTTTCACATGTACAATTTAAAGCTATAATAATAAAGAACAAAATATAATAATTGAAAACATGACAACTAACAAACAACCTAAATACATTAACAAGAATATTGTAATAAAGCCAAAATGTGCCATTTTTTTACAGAAAATAAATAAGAACAAAAACAAATACCAAACAATTATACTTAACACTTATGATATGACAGAATTTGTATCAAACAATACCAAACCTATCTTTGCTAGCACCAAATAGATATTAGTTAAGATACTAAAATCAAGTTTATTTTTAACAAATGTGCTCTATAATACTTAATTAGAAAGCTAATTTATAAACCAACTCTTTGCCAAACACAAATGTAATAATTCCAAAAAATTTTAATTGCAATAAACCTCTTAAAAAAACAAGAATACTATTACAACAAAAAGACTTTTAAATTAAAATAATCAGAATTATTAAATAATCCTATTAATTATAGTTTTAGAAGATAAAAAAATTAACTGTTATTTTTTTCAATTTTGAAAAAAATGAAAAAATATTTAAATAATAAAATCCTAATTAAACTTATTTTAAATAATACAAAACTACTTTATAAAAAAATTAATTTGAAATTAATAAGATATTATATATATAATAATAAATATTATATAATATCAAATATTATTAAATATCAATAAGTTTACAAAAACAAATATTATTTTTAATTAAATTATTCAAAAACTTCAAATTAATTATTAAGAATATTATATTAAAATTTTAATTACTTGTAATTATTTTAATAAATCTATTATAAATCAAAATTTATTTTAAAATATAAACAATTCAATATTTTAAACATATTAATTTTTATGAATTAATAATTAAAAAATAAAATAATTTAATATTTACTTAAAAATAAATAATAGTATTAATTAAAATTTTAATAATATTTTCAAAATATTGTAAATAATAATTCAAATATATTTATAATTTTTGATTAATATATATAAATTAGTAATTATTATTAAATCTTATTAGTAAATAATTATTTTTGTTTTAAATATTTAAAATTAATTCTTATTTTTTTTGAAAATTTTTAATAAATAATATTAAAATAGCAAAATAAATATAGTTTAATATTATTATTTATAAAAAAAAGAGAAAAAATCATTAATTTTTTTTTATGTTTAATAAGTAAGATCTAAATACTATTTAGTAAAATACATTAAATTAAGTATAAATTATGTATTTTTTATATATAATTAGTTATTTAGATTAATTAAGACAATATTATACTCTTATATAAATAGAAATTATATTATTTATATTTCAAAAAAATAAACACAATTTGTATATATTAAAACTAACACCAAAAGTCTCAATAATTTTAAACAGTTTAATTATATTATTAGATAGCACAAATAAAAAACCATTAATATTAAAAAAAATTAATTTATTAAGCAAAATCAAATTATTTTATTTTATAATAAATTGATATTTAAAATAGATAAATTAAATTTTTTTTCTATAAATTAATTTAAAGTTATGTACAAAATCCATAATTTTATTAATAGTAATCTTAGTATTTTTAAAAACAGACAAAAACTTTTAAAATTAATTTTTAAAAATAAAACTTTTATTTAAAACTATATATATAATAATATTAAAAAAACATAAAAAAAATATTTAAAACATACATAATAATAATTTGCATAAACTAAACATAGTTTTTTTATATAATAATATATAAATTTAACAAATTTTTTTACATATTAACATTTATTTTACATAAAAAAAAATGATCTAAAAACTCAACTTTACTATAATACAGACATAATACACTATAATAAAATTTATTATATAAATACTTACAAATAACTATAAATAATTAATAATATAAAATCTTTATAAAATAAAACTATATATTAGTTATAGTTTTGTTTATAAAATTAACAGCCATGTAAGAATTTTAATATTATATTAATAATAACTGAATTCAATCAATATTATTAATTAAACAATTATTCAAAACTCTAGTACTAAAATCAATTTTTTAATAAATATGATAAATTGTTCTAAAAACTTTACAAATAAAATATTTAATAATTTTTAATATAGTTATTTTATCAATCTTAATAAATCTCTTCTAAATGCAAATTAAAAGCATTATATTTAAGAAAAAAGCAGCTTTAATCAATATATTAGTTTTTTTATTGTTTAAAATATTAAAGTAGTCTTTAATTTTGGATTAATTAATATGCAGATTTTTTTTCTAATAATATTTAAAATATAATATTATTTTATTTAATAAGAATTACAAAAGTCTAATAAAATTATAATTAATTTTGAAAAACATATATCTAAAGCCACTTAATTATTAAAATTTATTATAATTGTACAAAAAAAACACATATTCTAAAACTAATACTATAATTTGCAATTTAGCTATTATAAAAAAGACCAAATTAAATACTATAATATTTATACTCAAATTTAAATTCTTAAAAAACACTAAAATATTAAATTACTTAAAAAATTATTAGTGTAAACAAAAAAACAAACTTGATTAATATTAAATAATTATTTATATATTATATTAAATTGATCTAATTTTAATTTATTTAATAATTAAAAATTTACTATTAAAAATAAAATAGTATATTAAAAAGCCAAATTATTTAAAAACTTAATTGCCAAAATAAATTATTTAAAAATTAGACTTTTAAAGTCTAATTTTTTTTAATATTTAAAGCTTTTTTAATTAAAAACACAATCAATATTATTATATAATTGTTTAAAAAAGTAATACTAAATTATATAAATAAGTAAAAAACATTAAAAAAAACTAAGTTATTTAAAATTATTAATATTAAAGTTTTATTTAAGAATTAAAAAGCAGAAGATATATTTTTTTTTAAAAATAAATTATAATCACAAAAATTTTAACTATACCAATTAAAAAATTATTTATTAAACTAATTCTAAAACAAAAAAAAATCTTTCTCTTGTTGATTCTCCAGTCACAATGAAAGCAAGATATTGTCAAAAAAAAAGTTCTTTTTTTATTCCCTTTTTCCTTTATATTTTCAACTATTTCTTTAAACATATTTTTATTCATGAACATGGAACTGGCAAGTCTTGTTGCTGATGGCTCTGAATTTACTTCTGCTAGTTTGGAGACCTAGTCTGATGTGAAGAAAAAAAAAGTTAATAGTGTATACTTTCATAGTGCATCTTATAAAAAACCTAAAAATCTTAAAGTCAGTGCCAGTATGGTTGACTCGTCTACTGGCCTATTGGGCATGGCCAATATTGGTAATATTAGCAGTAAGTTTTTGAGATCTTGGGGCAGTAAAATAGAAAGCAAAACAAGTAGTGTGAATGGCCTGTCAGACTTAGAGAACATAAAAAATACTGTTGCTAAGAAAACTAATTACGCTAACTTAGATGTTTCTGTGGACAATGATATGAAGAATGATAAAACACTCAGGAAAATGTGCACTCACACTTATATGTTAGGTCAACCCCCAAAAACTTTTTTGTTTGACATTTTAAGTAATAATGAGAATTTGGTGGCTTTTTTATCTCCTAAGTTTGCAGGCTCAAAAAAAATTTTGCACTCTGTTGAGTCATGTGCATCAGAGAAGCATGTTTTTGATCCAATTAAGTCATTTGCATTGGATATTGAGACTTCTGCCTTGCCTGGCAAGACTATTGGTAACAAATTAATTGCTGTGAAAAGAATTTTTTATCAAATTGACAGTTTTGAGGGGGCATCTGCTCCTTCAAAATTTTTTGGCATCATTAGATTTTTTTTTACTTCCAAATTGAGTTTAATCAAAGCCAAGGAAATGGCCATCAGTAAGAAAATTTTAGTAAATATTAGTGTTAGGAAACCAAACAGCCATTCAGATCAGGAAGTAATAGTCAAGAAGATTCCAGTGGATCTTCTCAAATTGGTGATTGAGTCAATATTTTCTAAATTTGGTAAGGTTATTTCAATTAGAATTCAACTGATTAGGCTTTGACAAAAGGCTACAGTGGAATTTGAGTCGTCAGAGATGGCTAGTTTAGTTGCTTCTAAGTAGTCTGTTCTTATAGAAAAGAATTCTGTGTGGGTGGTATTGGCTGTTGATAATAAACAATCATGGGTTTCAAAAGATCAGCATAAGGTTTTGCTCTATACTTTGCCAATTGGCATCACTGTTCATGATTTGTCTGATTTATTGGATTTATATGGTGGGAAAACTTGCTTTATTGGCCATAATCCCAATTCCTATGTATGTGACAGATGTGCTGTGGTTTGTTTTGCTAATAAAACATTCAGGTTGGCTGCTATTGGTTCTATTTCAGTTTTTAAGAATGTAAATTTGGGATGGGCTGGTCTTTCTCTGGCTTGTTGTGCCAAATATAAACAATTTGGTTATATTTTTGATGTGTGTTTGGTTGGTGGGAATTCTGGAGTTTGTGGGAAGAGAGTGGTGAATAATCAAAATCGGATTTGTCTGGCCAACATTTATAAAAAAAAGCAGGCACCTATCATTTGCCCAGTTTCTTTCAGTAACAAAACTTGGGCTCAAGTTGTGAGTAGTTCCTCTTCTCTTTTGGGTTTTTTGTCTTCTTTAGATACTGGTCTGTCTTTTGGTGTTAAATTTTCTATTGGTGCTTGGTTCTCTTCTAACAGTGCTGATCCTTATAGTGTCTCTAGTTTGTTTGGTTGCTTGGCATCCTTGGAGCAGTCTTTGAAGCTTTTAACTGATCAGGTTTTTGGTATTGTAAGAAAGTTGAGCTTTGTGAAAATAGTGTCTTTGCCATCTGTTTCTTATGAGCTTCCCTTGGCTGTTTCTACATCTTTGACTCTAAAAGTTAACTTGGATATGGTTTTAGATGGTGCATTAAAGCCTTCTGCTTCCTTTTTTTCTGCTGTTGTTAATGATACTTCTGGTTTCAGTTCGAGTAGCTCCAAGATTCTAACCACTAAGGTGGGTGGATTAGAGTCAAAGATTACATCTTTAGAAGCTTCAATTAGTTTAGTGTTAATCAGATTGGATTATTTGTGTTCTGGTTCTGGCTCTCTATTACCTTCTTTATCCCAATAAGTGGTTTGATTTGGAAATTTGCTATGTGCAATGTTCGGGGTATCAATGTTCCTGCAAAGCAAGTGAATGTTGTTCACTGACATATGAGTTCTGGAAATACAGTTTCTTTTATTACTGAAACAAAGTTGAGGTCTTTCTCTGGACTTTGGATCAAGAATAAATATGTTGAAGTTCGAATTTTTACTTCTGGTTTAGATGAGGGGTATTTTGGTGCTGGTATTGCTATTGTCATAAACAATTTTTTGGCTTGTCATGTTTCTAAGATTGAGGTGGTTCCTGGTCAGGTCATTTTGGTGCAGCTTCTGTTCAAAGACAAGCTCTCAGTGTCTGTTCTCAGTTTGTACACTGGTGCTTCTGCTGGCATCCATTTTGGGCAAACATCTGAGGTTAACTTTATTATTGCTAAAACTGTTAATACCAGTACTTTTCTGGTCTTGGATGGGAATTTTAATGAGTGCAGGTCTGGAAGAAGTGCAAGTTTCAAGTTCTGCTCGAGTCTAGATCTGGTTAATTTGTTTAATGGCCATCATTTGATTATGGCTCCTATGTGGTGCAATTCAAGAGGTGCTGTGAGGATCATTGATTACATTTTTATTAGTGAGAGTCTATTTTTCACTATTGCGAAATGTTGAGTCAGTTCTGTTTCTGATTTTTTTGATACAGATCACAATGCTATGGTGGTATTGGTCAGTCTGAGTAGGCTTCTGGATGTTCAGTTGAATGGTCTGCACAAACAAACTAACAAGGATTGTTGGAAGTTTAAAATTAAGGATGCAGACAGTATTGGGTGGTCTTGCTTTAGAGATTGCTCCTCCACCAGGATTCTGATGATAAAGAATAGGTTTTTTGCTGCAGCTGTGGGTCATGATTTAAACACTATGTGGTCACTATTGGAAGGAGTGTTGGTGGGCTCTGCAGATAAGATCTTTTTTAGGCTTTGGTTCAGTGATTTTTAGTGTTCAAAAAATATGCAGTTTTCTAAATTTCTGGATTTGGAGTTGTTGGTTGCCAAAATTGTCAAGAGGTTGGAATCTGATAATGCTGTTAGGTTCAATCACTTTGTTAAAAAATGGTCAACTTTGGATGCTGATAAGGCTTTTGTGTTAAGGGACATGGTTTATGTTAATCAAAAAATGATGAACATTCTTAAATATTTGTCAATTGTCAGAAAAAGGTATAGAAAGTCCAAAATATATGAATCAAAATTGGCACAGGAGGCTTCTATCAGAGCAGCTATTGAGAAATGCATGAAGAAGTTTTGTTCAGATAAAGGCAGTATGATCAGAAGTGTTTTGAATAGATTCTTTCAGAAGGTAGTGTTAAATCACTTGGTGGTTGATGATGAGCTGGTATTGGATCCAGATGGAGTAAGATTGAATGTTAACAGAATCATAGAAAGTTAGACAAGGAAATATGTGGTATCTCCTGCGCTGTCTGATCTCTGAACTCGCCAGTATGCACTATTGAACTATGTTAGAGATAATGCTTTTTCTGGTGTGATGGATGCAATTAACATGAGTGAGTTGCTTTTAGTTGTTGGTGGTCTGCCTGATGGTAAAGCTGCTGGCTTGTCTAGCATTCCGAACAAACTTTAGAAGCATGGTGGCAAGAGTGTGATGGAGTGCCTTTTGGTGCTATTAAATAAATGTCTTTTTGTTGATACAGTGCCTGCCTTGTGAAAGAAAACATGAGTTTCGATGATCCCTAAATCCTATGATTGGGATAGAATTTTTACGAATACCCACTCTATTACTTTGATTGAAACAGCCAGGAAGATTTTTTCCAAGATTCTTTCTGATAGAATTTCTTTTGCTTGTAGCAAGTTTGGTGTTCTCCATGATGACAATTTTTTAGTGTTAAAGGGTACCTCTACTCAAGCTCTGGTGTTTGCTGTTGGATCAGTAATTGAAGATGCTCTTAAAAAAAATAAGAAACTTTGATTGGTTTTGCAGAATATGCATAAAGCATATGATTTTGTTGGTTGGCACCACTTAAAAGCTAGCCTATGGCATATTAAGATGTGCAACAGGTTTATCAAGTTTTTTGGCAGTATTTACGAAGATCAGATTAATAGAGTGATAACCAATTTTGGCCTCTCAATTGGTTATAAGATACATAATGGTTTGATTTAGAGTGAGGTTTTTTCATCCCTTCTTTGGAGAATTTTTTATGATCTGCTATTGTGTAAAATTAAAAGGCATGAGCATTTATGTAGATACCAGATTAATACTAAGTTTGTGGCTAAATCTGGCAAAGTTGAGAGTAGTGGTGGGATGTTTTTTTTTTTTGTGGCTGGGGTATTTGTTGATAATACCATTTGGATCGGAGATTGCCAAGCATTAATGCAGTATGCCTTGGACATTACTAGTGAATTCTTTTTGATTAATAATATTTCCATCAATAGTGAGAAAACTGTAGTCATTCCTATTAATCAGAGTGTTAAGGTTGCTTCTCTGAATATTAATGGGCAGCCAATTTCTATTGTCAAAAGAGGCAAAACACACAGATATTTGGGAATTTTTTTGTTAACAGAAAGCTTGTCTAAGCCTAGTTTGGCCAAGACTCATTCAGATGTTCGTTTTTTTGCCAATATAGTGCTCAGGAAGGCTATTACAAATAAGTAGTTTTCATATTTAGTCTCAGCTGTCTTATAGTCTATTGTCAATTATCGTACTCAATTCAGCTTTGTTTCTTTAAATGTGTGTCACAAGTGGGATGCCTTGGTCAAAAAGAGTCTTAAACTTAAAGCTGGTCTTCTTTATGACTTTTCTGATACAGCTTTGCATCATCTTTCATTGTATGGCCTAAAATTTTTCGAGCAGATACAGACTGAGAGCAAATTAGTGGCTGTGGTCACGTTTTTTAATGCTTTAGACATTTTGGGACATTTGTTTGATCATAGATTCCTGGATTTGCAAATTTTGGATTGGACTCTTTTGGATCTCCTGCAGTTCCCTGTCAAGTTGCATGTTAGTCTTGTGAACAAATTTTTGACTGGTGTGGTTAAAATTTTTTTGAGTAATAAGCTGTTTCTGGCAAATAATTTGTCTTGCACTTTTCATAATTCTGGTAATTTTTCTATGTCATTGGTACTGAGAAGTGCTTCTTACTTTGGTTCTGTTCGTTCTTTGAAGTGATTCAGTGTTGCCTTTAGAGATAGGTTGCTTGACAAGAAAGATCATGTGATAGATTGGAAAACTTTTCACCAGTGGAAAAGACTTGACCCAAGAGGATCTGTTTTTCATTAGTTCAATTTCATGTCTAAGTTTTTGTGTAATGATGGTGCTTTGTTATTTGGTCTGGTTAAAGCCAATCAACTTTCTGGTTTGAACATTCTGACTTCTGAGGAGTTTTCTGATTTGTGTAGTAATTTACATAAGTTATAGTCTAGTTCTTTTGAGATTTTTACAGATGGTTTGCTGAAAAATTTTGGCTTTTTTATTGTTGCTGGTAGTGCTGCTGTATATTTTTCTACAATCAACCATAGTATTGGTATTAGAGTCCGTGGTTTGATGTCTTCCACCTTGGCTGAGTTGCAGACTGTTGCTTTAGCATTGAAATGTGTTCCATCTTTTAGTGCAGTGACAGTACACCTTGATAGTTAAGCTGTTATTGATGTGTGTGTCTCCAAGTTGTCTTATCTGGTGCCTAACTTTCAAGTTCTATGCTGGATGGAGAAATGTTACATTTTTAATTTGATTAGAAAGAAAGATTTGAGCATGAGTTGGGTCAAAGTTAAAGATTATTCTGGTGTTTGTGGCAACATTAAAGCTAATGCTGCTGTTGGTATTGTTGCATGTTCTTGGTTTTCCTTGCCCAATGGAGTATGAAAACAGCTTTTAATTGCTGAAAATATAGTTATGTCTGGCAATACCCACTATTTTATTAGGGATATGTTTAGGTCTGTGTGCTGGGCACGTTGGAAGGCTGGGCCTGACCATAATGTGATTCGTAGTAGTTTGATTGAATGTGTGGACTAGAGTACTACCTCGAAAGTGTGGCACCCTGACTTACACATGCTTACTGAGTCTACTAGCCAGAAGACTTCTGTGCTGCAGTTGTATTTAATGAAAGCAGTGCACCATTGACTCCCTGTGACTGTTCAAAAGAGGTTGTATGATAAGAGTTACCTTGGTGTGCTGTGCTTGTTGTGTAAAGAGGTGGAGTTGTCTGATCATGTGTTTTCTTGTGCCATGGATGCTGGTGTTTAAGATAAGATCCTTGCTAAGGCTGCTGCTTCTTGGGTTTTTTTGGTGGGTCCTCATGGTTTGTTCTTTTCTACTGTTCTGCAGTTTCTCGGTCATTGTTCTTCAGATGTTGGCTTGTATTCAGTTTTGTATAAGGGATTTGTTATGGGTGATTGGTGCTCAGAGGCTGTTGAGGTTTTTGAAGTTAGGAAGGTGGCTGTTGGTGTTGTTGTCAATTTTGTGAGAAGTGTTGTTGAGCTACACTGTAGTAGAGTTTGGCTGGTGAAATCTAATTATAAAGTGAGTATAGAAAAAGCTGGTTCAATTGGAGATGATGAGATGATATTGGGTTTGTCACATTGCAAGTTTTCTAAATGAGTAGTTTAATTTTTTTATAGAACAATAACAACAACAACAACAACATGGTTTAAGCATCATATAAAGCATGAAAAATATTGTTTCACCAGTATTACTATCAGTAGTATCACTAATATCACTAGTATTACTATTAACTTTTCAGCATTTAACATTTATTAAATAATCTATCACTTACATATTAAAATTAAAATGTTTCTTGAAACAATTTTCTGACTATTTATGATTTTAAATCATAAAAAAATTTTTTGATTTTGAAATAAAAGTAAAATACTTATTAATTGTAGCATCCAATATTATTTTATCGAGTAGTGTAATATCCAAGGAAAAATTGAGTTTTTATTAAATATTCGATTCTATCAATAAATTAATATTATTTTAATATTTTCCAATTAATAATATATAGTTTGGCTTAATAAATAGAATCACAATGTCTGATTAATTTGAAATTTATACCACTCTTATTTGGAGTATGTTGTAAAAAAACCAAACAAAGTAAATATATAATATTATCCTTAATTATTTCTTATAACTTTGATTTTTTTAGCACTAAAAATATTATCAATGCTGTTGTTGTTATTATTATTATAGTTATTAACACAGTAAAAATCAATTATATTGGTAATATTCAATTTGAACTGCTTTGTTTCATATTTTGTTTTAATTTTATTCAAATGCTGAAGTTTTTTGGCAATATGTTTATTGTTTATCATGCTTGAAATTTTGTTATTAGCAGATTAGATTTGATTGAAAAATTATTACTTTTTCAATTCAAATTAAGAGAATAATCTAATTACAATTTTAGAGTTATACTAAAGCTAAAGAAATTTTTAATTCTTTATTATTAAAGTTTTATTTTTTTTGATAATTAAATCTTAACACAAATATTTTATTTTTGTTGGCAATTACTTTTTTAATTAGGTTGTAAATTTACAGCAATTTTTTTGGCTTGTTTTTTAATAGAATATTAATAATTATTTTTTTCGTATTATCTTAATATTTCTTATACTTTGGCACTATTTATATGTAAAAGTATAATGATTGATTAGCTCGAAATAATTTATCAGTAAAAATTTCTAAAAATAATCTACGGACTAACAAATTTTTTAATTTTTTAATGTTTTCTTTTACTATTAACAAAATATTGACTTATTTCTAACTAAATAAAATTTTAAAATTATTAATACATGTTTTAATAATTTTTTTATAAGCTTTAATATTGAATAAAAAAATTATCAAAAAAAAACTGTTTTTTTTTTAAAATTAGATAATTAAGATTAAATAGAAAAAAACAAGCTTTTTTACAAATTTAATTATTTATATATTCTTAATTTTTACTATTATTATAAACTGAGTTTTATTAAATAAAATAATGGTAAATCTTTTTATTATATTGTTAATAATTAAATTTAGCTCAAAAATTAAATTTTTTTTAATTTTTATTCTTAATTTAATATGAATATATAATAATTTATGACTAAAATGTTTAATCAAATTTTGTATAGAATATAAAATCATTGAATATATAGCTTTTTTCTATTTGGTATTATTGGCTCGAATATGAAATAAAATAATAAAAATTAATAATAAATTTAAAACTTACAGTTCTATGTTATTTTTTTATTAAATCTGAAGCCCATGTTTGAAGAAAATTTTCGGATTCATTAGTTCACAACCTGCTTTGAAAATCCTTTAATTTTATTCTTCAGAATAATAATTAATTGCTTGCAAAATTATCTTACCAATATATATTTTGACAAAAAATTACCTTTTAAAATTGATCGTAATTCCACTATGACATATTGTTAGAAAGATCAAAGCAACAGATTTTATTAATATAAATTTAATATGCGATTCTTTCATATTTAATAAAACTTTTGGTATTAAATTAACTTAAAATTTTTTACCAGGCCGTTTGTATCGACTGTTTAAGATATTAGTGAGAATAAACAGCCTGGAAAGTTCTAGAGTATTAAATCTGGATAAAAAAACTAGATATTTTTCACTGTATTTGCCTGATGTTTAATTAGTTATATATAATTTTATTATCATATATTATTGTCCTTTTACACTTTTGAGTTTATTAAACTTTTTCTTGAAAAAATTTACATTTTAACAACAGACCAGAGAATTAATCTAATAATTATAGAAACTAGCAGAAATTAAATACAAAAGTGTTTGATGAACTGAGAAAGTTTTCAATTAAATTATAGAATCAGATGAAATTTACAAAAAATAGTAAAATTCTAAGTTTAAAAATATATATATATGAAAATAATTCATGACAATAATTTTTCAAATGAGTGTTTTTATCCCGTTGTAGTGAAGTTTTCTGTCATTGCAAAGTAATGGTTTAAAAATCCTAAATTAAATAAGTTTTTATTTCAAGTAAATAATTTTTTTATGGAAATTTAAATTTTATTAACAATAATAAAATTTGACCATGTTTTACTGATCTTCAGTTTATGGAGATTATCGATTTGTTTTGATAAGAAAACGGTTCACAATTAATAATAGTCTCATATTTAAAAATGGAGTAGGTGAATTAAAATGAATTCCCTTAACTAATCAAACCATATATGATAATTTTTATAAACAACCCAATTCTTCGTTCAAATTATTCATCTGTTTCAAACCATTTCATAGTTAAATATCGATAAAAAACAATTAATATCATTTTTAAAATAAATTGAAAGTGTTTTTATTCGTATGACTGATGCTAATAGAAAAATCCAGATCTGGAAAAAAAACGCTTAAATCAAAAAAATTCTTTGACCATTAAATATGATAAATGAAAGTCTTACCACTCATTGAACATGTAAAGTTTGAGATTAATTGACTTTTATATCTTGTTGCATCATGTTGAGCACCTTTTATCTCTTCAGAATTAAGTCTTTTCTCACGGACGAGTTCATTTAAGTTACAGCTATCGCGAGCAGCAATAACTATCTGTTGAAGTTTTTCTGCAGTGCTACGGTATTGTGGATCACAATGCCAATTTTTTTCAATCATTTCCTGAATACACTGAGGTGTATGTTTCTTGATTGTAGGACGCTTTCCCTTAATCACATCAAGTAGCACGTGGATAGGATTTGTATTATTCAAAGGTCTTTCTCCCGATATAATTTTACATGAAATGATAGCAAAGCTGTATATATCGCTATACTTAGTATGAGGAGCTCCCTTGCAAATCTCGGATGCGAGATACTCAAGAATACCATAAATATTACTAGACCATGGAGAGTAATCGGCGGGGCGACAGAGTCCAAGATCGGAAATAACAACTTTTAAGGGGTTTGTTTTCAAAACAAGGATATTTCCAGGATGTAAATCTCCATGCACTAGTTCTGATTCATGTATAAACCTTAGGCCACTGGCAATTTGAAAAAGAATATGAAGAAACATTTCCCAAGTAAGAGTGGTTTCGTTCTTGAGAAAAGCTCTGAGGTCCCCGTGTTCCGCAAATGGTAAAACCATAATATATTCATCGGTTTTAACATCTTTGGTTATTCCATAGCATTCAAGAATGTATTTGCAGGTGGCACTTGTAAGATGTGCAATAAACTATGGAAATATAGCTTTTAGTGTTAGAAAAAGAAATTATAATAATAAAAATCACATAAATTTTTTAAAAGGAAATACCTCATCTGAATTGATATATTTAATATTTTGGCTAATTTTAAGATATTTTAAAACAACCTTTTGACCCCAGTTTGTTCATACTTTTGAATTTTCTTGTCCCAAAATAAAATTCTGCCTTTCTTCCATCTACCTTCTTTAACAATACCAAATCCTCCCTCTCCCACCTTATCTAAAAATTTGATCTCGTCGGGAGAAATCCATTCCAGGGAGCCTCTGCAGTTTTGAGATTTACGCTGTGTATATATTATATAATAATTAATATTATCATTTCCACTCTGCCATGTTCCCCAAATCTTTGAAAATTGTGAATCTTCACAAGATTTACACCAAAGTGGATCTTTTAATGCACTATAGCATCCCAGACATTTCGGCAAGGCGGCGTTAAAGATAATTTTATCATTTTTATTGTTATCACAAAATGAACATATAGCAGATTCATTAATGATTATACCCAAGTTGCCACATTTAAGACACTTGAATTCATCTGAAAGCTGGTCAAAGAAAGCTTCAAAATCTAAAAATTCTCCTTCCAAATTATCGGAGTATTTAAAGCCTCGATTTTAATTCTTTGAAGTAAGGTCATGAACATCCAAATCAGGAAAATCATACCAGTTATTTACTTCTGCTATTTTTAAATAGAGTCCAACTGCTTTTGCTAGGTTTATTGTGGTTCCCCATCCATTTTGATAGCACCATCCAAGGTTATATTGTGCATTTTGATTTCCCGCCACTGCTGTTTTTAAATAGAATTCAAATGTTCCTTTTCGATTTTTCTTTGTTCCCCATCTATTTCGATAATGCATTCCGATACTGGTTTGTAGACTCAGACTTCCCACTTTTTCCTGATCTTTTGTTATTTCTTGTCTATTTCGATAATATGTTCTAAGCTTAACCTGTGCAATCAAACTTCCCATTTTTGCTGCTTTTGAATGAAGTTCAAATACTTTTTCCTGATATTTCGTTATTCCCCTTCCATTTAAATAGCAGTTTCCATGATTCAATTGTGCATTTGTATGTCCCGCCTTTGTTGCTTTTGAATAGAATTCAAACGCTTTTTCCTCATTTTTCATCGTTCCCCATCTATTTTCATAACAAAGTACAAGATTGTATTGCGCCTTTGTATTACCTGCCTCTGCTGCTTTTGAATAGAGTTTAAATGCTTTTTCTAAATTTTTCGTTGTTCCCGATCCATTAGCATAGCAAAGTGCAAGATTATATTGTACATTTATATTACCCGCCTCTGATGCTTTTGAATAGAGTTCAAATGCTTTTTTTTTTTTTTTTTTTTTTCCCCATTT
>JAAOMT010000211.1:232767-318110 GCA_016748015.1 Geosiphon pyriformis | reverse complement strand
AAAGTGAAAGGAACTGGTCAGATAATTGGCGGCTATAACCCACAATCGTGGCACTCTATGAATAAATGGTTGGAGGGAAAAGGAAGTTTTATTTTTTCCCTTGGAGATGGCAAAGCTGGAAATGCTATACTTAGCAAATTTTTTGCAGGATATGGACCTTATGGTGGGTCAAATCAAGGACCCTACTTTGGAAATGGCGATATTTGTTTGTATGGCAATAACTTTAAAAGTAGTCCAGGCCATTGTCAAAAGACACAAGCTTATGACCATGTTATAATGCCTGGATCAGAAAATCAAAGGGTAGCTTTTTTTGTCGAAGAGTATGAAGTTTTTCAAATTATGAAAAGATAAAATGCGGTTTTATTTGATTAATTTAATTATACATTTCTGAAGGTTGTGGACCCTATCTTACAAATTTTTACTGGAAAATATTTTCTAGCCTACTATTTTAAACCCCATAATAAAGTCAAAAGAATATCAAAAAAACTTATGAACATATAAATTGTTTCAATAAAAGGCGATCTCGATAACAGACTAGAATATAAAACACTTTTTAGCTAAATGGCATTTAGAAATTTGATTTTTAAATGCATACTTATGCTTCTCCGCTAAAAAAAAGTGCAAACTTTAAATGGGTATTTTTGTTTTTTACTCGGCAATAAAATAAAAAATTATACTGTTAATATATATCCAATAAGTGATTGAGGGTTTTCAATCAAAATATAACTTCCGCTTCGAGGCACTAACTCTTGAATTAAATAAACTTGTTTTAAAAATATTTATTAAAAATTGAGTTATTTTCTAATAAATTCGGAATGCCTAATTCTGATTTCAAATTTCATTTAGAAAATTAGAAAGTCTTTCTTTCTATTCATTATTAAATTAAATTCTCAATATCTCAAAAATATGCAATGAAAACCATTTTAATCTATCAATGACATTTCATTGTTTCCCATCTATTTCGATAATGCATTCCGATACTGGTTTGTAGACTCAGACTTCCCACTTTTTCCTGATCTTTTGTTATTTCTTGTCTATTTCGATAATATGTTCTAAGCTTAACCTGTGCAATCAAACTTCCCGTTTTTGCTGCTTTTGAAGTTCAAATACTTTTTCCTGATTTTTCGTTATTCCCCTTCCATTAAAATAGCAGTTTCCATGATTCAATTGTGCATTTGTATGTCCCGCCTTTTTTGCTTTTGAATAGAATTCAAACGCTTTTTCCTCATTTTTCATCGTTCCCCATCTATTTTCATAACAAAGTACAAGATTGTATTGCGCCTTTGTATTACCTGCCTCTGCTGCTTTTGAATAGAGTTTAAATGCTTTTTCTAAATTTTTCGTTGTTCCCGATCCATTAGCATAGCAAAGTGCAAGATTATATTGTACATTTATATTACCCGCCTCTGATGCTTTTGAATAGAGTTCAAATGCTTTTTCGTCATTTTTTGCTGCTCCCCATCCATTAGCATAAAAAATTGCAAGTTTGTATTGTGCATTTAAATTTCCCGCCTCTGCTGCTTTTGAATAGAGTTCAAATGCTTTTTCTAAATTTTTCGTTGTTCCCGATCCATTAGCATAGCAAAGCGCAAGATTATATTGTGCATTTATATTACCCGGCTCTGATGCTTTTGAATAGAGTTCAAATGCTTTTTCGTCATTTTTCGTTGTTCCCCATTCATTTTGAGAACAAAGTGCAAGATTATATTGTGCTCTGTATCTACAGCCTCTGCTGCTTTTGAATAAAGTTCAAATGCTTTTACTAAATTTTTCGTTGTTCCCAATTCATTAGCATAACAAATTGCAAGATTAAATTGTGCTTCAGTCTCTCCCGCCTCTCCTGCTTTTGAATAGAGTTCAAATGCTTTTTCCACGTTTTTCGTTGTTCCCCATCCATTGGTATAACAAAGTCCAAGATTATATTGTGCATTTACATGTCCCGCCTCTGTTGCTTTTGAATAGAGTTCAAATGCTTTTTCCTCATTTTTCGTTGTTCCCCATCCATTAGCATAGCAAAGTGCAAGATTATATTGTGCATTTGTATTACCTGCCTCTGCTGCTTTTGAGTAGAATTCAAATGCTTTTCCCGAATTTTTTGCTGTTCCCCATCCATTAGCATAAAAAATTGCAAGATCGCATTGTGCATTTAAATGTCCCGCCTCTGCTGCTTTTGAATAGAGTTCAAATGCTTTTTCCTCATTTTTCGTTATTCCTCATCCATTATCATAACAAAGTGCAAGATTTGATAGTGCATTTATATTAACCGCCTCTGTTGCTTTTGAATAGAGTTCAAATGCTTTTCCTCGATCTTGTGAAGTACCAATTCCATTATTATAACAATAACCTTAAAAAAATTGTCCAAAAGTATCTTCTGCGTTCACTGCTTTCTGAAATTCTAAAAATGCTTTTGTTAAATTAGGAATAGTTCCAATCCCATGTTCTAAACAAAAACCAAGCAAAATATTGTCTATCGAACGCTTTGAACTATTATTATTTAAGCAATTGAATAAGTCTTCAGGAGTTTTCTGATTGCGCACAAGATAATTTTTAACTAAGTCAGCAACTTTTGAATATTCACTAGCTGGAAAAATGGCCAAACTTTCTTTGATGACTATGGATGCTCCTTCAAACCAGTCGAAAGATGCTGTTTCCTTTTGAATGGATGAATTTGAAGAAAATATTTCCAAGCAACACAAATGCATTATCAAACTTTAATATTTTGGATGAGTAAAAGAAGGATTTTTAAGGAGTTCGTCTTGCTAATAAATAAGGATTTCAACCTATAATTACATTCCCGAAAAGGCTAAATCTGAAACGCTAGAAAGTTCTGAAAATAGACGCTTACTTCATTCCCTCATTTACATGGTTTTAACTGGTAGAACTCAAAGGCGTAACTCTGCTTGTCATTATCTTATTGGTATTTTTAAATGAAAACTTAAAAGCTGAGTTACACTTTGATTGGTGATTGGTGATTGCTGGTTTCAATAAATTCTTTGAATGCATAATTTAGTTTTAATTTAAGAAATTAAAAATTTCGGATTAGTTTTTACATAATAATGTTTAAATCTGTGACCATTAAAGAATCAGCTTTGATATTTATAATAATTATGGTTTTAAAAATCATCGTTTTTACGACTGTTACAATTAATAATTTAAAAAAAAATTTATTAATAGATTTAATAATTAATTAATATTGTGTTCAATTAATGATTTTTTTTATTTCAATACTTTAAATATTAATAGTAACCCATGGAAAATTTTGAAAAACTATTTAAAAACTCAAGCATTAAAAAAAACCGTTATAAAAACATATCTTTGTTATTATTTGAACAAATGAAATTGGTCACGTGTAGAAAAAGCATGAGCCGCATATTTTAGTATGGTTTTTACCGTATTGTAATAGGTAGTGGGTGGGCCTCATTCATTTATTAAGATAGGAATTGATCAATTAATCAGAAAATTAAATTTTGATTTTACATAAATAAATATTATAAATCTGAATTTTTTATTAATTATTATAAAAGTGGGTGGTCACTTGTAGCAAGAGTATGAGCCACATCTAGTATAAAAGCATTATAATATTTTTAATTTTTAAAATAAATTTTTTATAATCAAAAGAATTGTCTTCATAATAAATTAATAAAAGTATATATTTTTAACATATTAAAATGAAATATTATAAAAGCCATCTCAAGTATATGAAGATGAAGATGAGCAATCACGATTAGATCAATTAAAAGTCATCTAATAAAAAAAAAAGTAAAATAAATAAGTCTTAAAAATACATTTTTTCTATGTATTTATCTCAGAACTTTAAGTTTTAAACTTTGCCTCATTTCGAAATGCACCCAACCTTTTTTCAACTTCTTGGGCATTAGAACGACTCTTAGGATTAGCATTCCAACACTTTTCAATTATTTCAACAATAATTAGAAAGATGATTTCAGGTCTAGCACCATTAAGAAAAATATTTATAATGAGAGAATGATCATGAAAAGGAGGCTTAATTCCCATAATAATATGGCAAAACTATAAATTTCATTAGCCATTTTAAACATTTCTCCTCTTATAACTTCTTGTGGAACGTATGAAATCACTTCAAATATTTCTTTTTTCTATTCTGTTGTTGGTTTATGAGATCTCCAATTCTTAAAATATTTTAATATTGTAAAATGTTATTCGAGTATAAATCATGATGAATTATACCAAAAAATTGAATAGCATTAAGTCCACTATTTCTTAAACATTATTAGAATATTTTATTATGTTTTTTGTTTTATAACTTATTTTATAAATTAGTAAAATTGTATTTTAAATTAATAAATATAAATTTCATATTTTTTAAAATTAGTAAAAAAAATTTAGCATTTATAAATAAATTAATACCAAATAAAACATTAAACAAAAATTAAAAACCCATTTTTAATAATTTGTGTTTAAGTTTTTTTTATTAAAAAAAATAAAATAAACAATAAATACATGTTTTTTAACATATAAATTTATTAATTATTGTTTAATAACTTGTATAATAACTTTTTTAATTTGGTTTAACAAAATTATATATTATAACAATATATTTATTTTGTTTATATTTAATATATATAAAAGTGAAATTAAATCAATTTAACATAAATTTATACTTTTAAAAACAGAAATTAAATTAAAAAAACTTTTTTTAAATTTTTTGGTTTTAAAATAAATAATTATGTATTGAATATTATATCTTAATTAATTATATACTCTTTTTTTTTATAAATTATTAAAGTATTAAAAAAATTATAAGCTGTAATAATTTGTTAATAAAATATAAAAAAAGTGTTTAATAATAATTTTTTAATATTTATATTTGTTTATTAATTTTAACTTTTATTATAAATATTGAATTTTTTTAATTAAAACAAATTACCCAAATATTATTAACTTAACAATTTTATAATTAACAAATTCAACAAATATAGTTTTTGTTATAAATCAATAAATTATATTTTAATTATTATTATTTAAAAAAAAAAACTGTTTTTATAATTTTTTTAATAATTTTTTTTAATTTATATATATATATTTATATGTTTCAAATTAGTATTTATTATAATAATACTTTTTTTTAAAACCAATTTTTTAGCTTTATTTAAATTCAATTCAAAAATAAAATATTAAATAAATAATTCTATAAAATTTTTTTTCTTTAATTATTAACAGATTAATATTTAATACATAAAACTTTATAAAATTAAACCTAATTTTTTTTAAAAAGCTTATTAATTTTTTAAGCAGAAATAAAAAAAAAAAACTTTATTATTATTTATAATACTAAAATTAAGTTGTTTAATAAACTTTTTTAATAAAAAAAACAAGTATAAATATTTTAAAAAGTTGTATTATTCATAATCTTAAATATATATATATTTTTATTAATAATAAAATTAATTTTTTTAATATAAACTTTTTCTATTTTTTAATATTTAATTTTTTATTAATATTATTATAATAATTACTAATTTTAGTATTTTAAAACACAAACTTAAAATTTTTATTAAACTTAATTATTTTTATATTCAAAAAATTAGTAAAAAAATTTATTATTAATATTTTAATACCAAATTTTTTAGTTTTTTTATTTGTTTTATCAAAAATATATATAAAAATATATTTTTTAAAGTTTTTTTGTTTTATATTATAAAATAAATAATTTTACTATAAATTTATTTTAATAAAATAAAATTATATAATAAATATTTTATAAAAACATATTAGTTAAATATTTAAATACAATTTTAATATAATAGTTTGATTTTTTTATAAATTTATTAATTTAATATTATTATTTAATAAAATTATTCAATAAAAATATTAAAATTTATAATATTAATAAATAATATTATTACGTTTATTTATAAAATTATTCAAATTTTAACTATTAAATACAAATATACTTAAAAAACAACCCTATTTAAAAATAATTTGGTTTTTTATACTATATTTAAAATTACTTATTTATTATAGTATAATTAAATATTTAATAATTATGTTATTTAAAAAATATATTTTGACAATATTTAAATTATTTTTATCTATTTAACTGAAATTTATTTTAGCTTTAAAACCAAAAAAGTTTTTAAATAACTAGCCAAAAAATTAATAAAACTTTTAATAATATTTATAATAATAACTAAATTTTTTTTTATTTTAAAATTTTTATATGTATTTTTAACCAAAAAAATAATAATCAAAGTAACCAAAAAACTAATTAATTTAATAACAAATTTAATTAATACAATCGAATTAGAGATTTGAAATTCCAAAGAATTTAATTTAGGATTAATTAAAAAATTAATAACAAAAACAACTAAAAATACAATGAAAAACTTAAACATAAAATTTAACATCAATAAAAGATAAATTAAAAATCTTAAAATTATTAGTAAGCTTAACAAAAAACATAAAAAAAACATAAAAATATTTTATAATCTATGATTAAATAATTTAAATCTTAATATTTATAATAACAATAATATTTATACAAAGTATTAATTTTTAAAACAACAAAATTTATAATTTTCAAAAATTCCAAAGTTATAATAACAAAGTATTAATAATAATAATAATTAAAAAAACAAAGAATAAAAAATATATAATTATTAACTTAAAAAATTAAATTACTGATTTTAAAAACTATATAACCAAAAAAAATTAATTAATTTGACTTTAAAAGAATTTTTTTAAGTAATAATTTCTTTTTGCTTAAGTATAAATACTGTTTTTTAATTAGTATAAATCTATAATTAAAAGTAACAATAATAAAAAAAAAGTTCTTAAAATAAATAATAATATATTGTCACAAATCTACAAACTTTAATTTAATTATAGTATTAATATCAAAAACACTTAAGACATTTTTAATATTATTAGAAAATATATTAAAAAAAATATTATAAAATACAATAAAAAAAAACAGAAAAACAGAAACCACTACAAAAAACTTTTTTTTATTATTAATATTTTACGAGTACAGCCCAAATTTTATAATTTTAGTATAATTAAAAACAAAAAATTATTAATAGTAATTTTGGTAATAGTAATTAAGAAATTTCAAAAATAAAATTCACACAAAACAACTTAATATTGTCTTTTAAAACTGATTTAAGTCTAATAAAATTAGACAATAAATAAAACAAAAAATCAATAAAAACTTAAAAATAATATTAAACACTAAAATAAAAACTATTTACTTAAAAATTTTTTAAAAATTGGAAATAATTTCTTAAATATTACTTAAAATATTATTAAAAAATAAAAAAAAAGTTAATTTAATTTTTATTTAATCAATCTAATTTTTAAAATTAAGTAATCTAATAAGTTAATTGGTTAAAGATATATTTAAAAATATATTTTTTTTTGTTTTTAAAACTGATAAAAATTTGTTAAAAGACATTATATTTAATAATATAGCTAATAGTTAATCTTAATTTATTTTGAGAAACATATTATTATTATTATTATTATTATTATTATTTACATAAAAAAAAGTTAATTGTTGTAATAGAAATTTTATCTAAAATCTTATTTAAAATTACAAAAAATTTAATATAATAATTACAAATAAAAATAATTGTTACTATTTTTAAAGTTTTTGGTTTTTTGATTATTTACAAAATAATAATAATAATAATAATAATAAAAGTAAAAAATACCAGCTTGTTAACTAATCTGTTATTAAAAACTTTGAGGTTTTTAAAAAATATAAAAATAATATTAGTATTAACTTTAATGTATTTATTAAAAAAACTTTAACTGAAAAAAACTACCAATTAAAAAAAAGAAAAATGCTTTAAAAGTTACTAAAAACAGTTTTATACTATTAATCTTTAAAGAAAATATCTTTAAAACGTTTTGTTTAACTGTTTTTACAACAAAAAACATGTGTATTGTTAAAATTTTATTAATTATTATAAAAAAAGTAATATTTGAAACTTTTTTATTCTTTGTTTTAATTATGGATATAAAAATAAAAAACGAAAAAATTTTAAATTCTAATTAATTTTAATAAAAAACTAGTAATGATATTTTTTTTTACTTAATTAAAAAATAATAATTGTTTTTTATAATATATATAAAGCTAAATTAATTAATTTTTTTGGTTATACTATTTTTAAAAATAGTAATTTGGTTTTTTAAATTGGTAATTTTAATTTTAATTATTTTAAAAATTTATTATTATTATATTTAAATATAAAAATCTTTTTAATAAAATTATTGTTAAAATAAATACTTTATAAAAATATTGTATTTGATAAAAAACTTTCAAGTTTTAAAATTATTACAATATTATAATTTTTTGGTTTATTTAAAATTTTGGTTACTTTATTTGTTAATTTAATATTTTATGTCAAAACTGCTTTTTTTTTTATATTATATATTATTAAAAGTAGTTTTAATGTTAAATTAAATATTTTAAAAGCTAAATTGTTAAAATTAACTTAATTAATAAATTTTATAGTCAAATTTATTTATATTTTGATTATTTAAATTTCTGTTTTATTATTGAAAATAAATTTATTTAAATGGTTTAAATAGAGCAAAATTGCTTTTTATTAAATATTTAAATTAAAATTTGGTTAAAATTTTGGATTTTTTATAAAACTTTTTAGTAAAATTAAAAATAACTTAAGCAATTTTATTTAAATAATTAATAATTTTGGTTTATTTGTGGTTTTTATGAAAATTTCAAAATTAGAATATATAGTTTAATAGAAAAAAAATCAGAATTGGTTAAATAATATTTATTAAAAATAATACAGATTTAAATTATATTATTAATAAAATAGATATTAATTATCAGTTATATATTAAATTATAGTTGAATTACAATTGTCAGTATTTGATATGTTAATATATTTAATATTTTTTAATTGATAAAATAAATAATATTAAAATAATTTTTTTTTTGTTAAATTTAAACAATTGTAAAATAAACAATTTTTTAAAGCAAAAAATTAATATGTATTTATGTTCCAAATAATAATTGTTTTATTGTTTAAGCAATCAAATATTAACAAGTAAAATATTATTTTTAAAGTTAACAGTTTTTAAATAACAAAATAATTTAAACTTATATTATTTTAATTATTATTATTATTATTATTATTATTATTATTATTATTAAACATTAATTATTTAATTGTTTGTATAAATCAAATATTATTATTTAGATATTTGGCATATTTCGGAAAAGATCTTAGTTCATTAATATCAATTCAAAAAAGAAAATTAAATATGCAATTAAAATGGAGACAAGTATAATAATTCGCCTGAACTCGGATTCTTTTAATAACCTCTGTAAACCTGAAGAACTCGAATATCAAATATCGTAAATCAAAATGATGTCATTTTTTAATGTTATACAAAAATACAAGTTGTACCATCATTGAGACCTTTAACATACATCCGGATTCCCCCATTTGTTTTAGTTAGATCTCTGCGGAATTAATGAAATGGTTTTTATTTGTTCAGCTGTCAAAATGAAAGATTTTTAAATTGGTCATGATTAACACCTTATTATTATTATTTTAATCTCGATCATGTTTCAAAATATTGGGCCAAAAACTTTTTTAATTGTTAATACAGATGTGAGTCAATGCGTTCGTTATTCCTGTGCATAATAATATTTATCCAATATAGAAATTCGAGTCTGGGCATTCACGACTCAGCAGGCGCCATCACTTGATTGTATTATTATACAAATTAGTACAAAATAAAAGCCGTTAATTCTTCCGTTCACTTTTTAATCTTTTTGCATTAAAACAATTTGACTTTAGCCGCCGTCCAATAATTTCTTACCACCCGGTAGAAATTCCTTGAACAAACATTAGAAAATCAACAAACATGATTATTTCCTTCGTTTCCGTATTTGCTTTTGAATCCTGTAGAATACATTTTTTTTTATTCGTGGGCTATTTCCTTACAAGCAGTTTCGCGAGTGTCAATGTAGGTCTCGCTTGTAAGCTTTAACCTCCGTCTCTTATCCAAAAATTTCCCAAAGGCAAACTTGATGCCGTATGTACTCGCACACAAACCCCTCGTCTTCTTCCAATTTCTCAGCCTCCTCCCCACCAGTAGCGCCATATTTTGCATCAAATAACAACCCGGCAGCACCACCTCCGGCTCGAACTTCTAACAAGGCTGATCAAATTGTTCAGGTAGTTGAGATTTCTTTAAACCCTTTTCCCAACCACTGCAACTATTTCTGATATTCTTTGGACAAACCTCACCTATTGCTTACTTCTATTTGTGCCATCTCCTTTTATTTTCAAGAATTTCTATAGCAAAGTTGCGCAAATCGTGACCCATTCCCGTCTTCTACAATATGATCTTTTGAGCAGTACCAAAGCGACCTCTAATACCAACACATCCTCCTCACGACAGCCAACCCAGCAAGCCAAAAAAACTAATAGATGGGTAAGCAAGGAAGTAACTGTCAATCTATCCCGACATTAGAATGGTTATTCAAAGATTTGAGTTTCGAATCTATTCATAAGAATAGGAAGAATAAGAAGTATTACAATTGATCCATATACTGTTCAGTCTTTTGTATTAGTTTATGTATAATTAATCGCTTTAGAAAAATTTTATCAGTTTGGAACCAATTTTAACTTTCTCTTGACATTTAAATAAATTATATTTCAGTTCAACCTTGAGTTAGAAGATTCCGATGTCTTTAAAGAAGATATAAAATTCTGGCGACAAGCAGCTACGACGTCTTCAGTACCACCACAACCCATGGTGATTGAGTTTTTTCTGGATACTAAAGAATTGGCACAGAATCAGATTCTAGTTTTAACCGATGAGAACCTTCGTAAACACAAAGTTGACCTGCAAAATCTATCAGGTTCATATGAAAGTGTTAAAAAAACAAATATCATGTTGGAAAGTTGGGAATTGACATTGAGGTAGAAAACATGGAAATTTTATGTAAACTGCATCTTTTCCTGATTTTTCAATCTACAAGAATTTTGCCCATCATCAACGAAATTCATTGTCCATAGTCATCCATTGCCAGACCCACCTCCAGACCTTCCAATTGTATACAAGAAGTCGATCGCATTTTTTCGCTCACTTTATGCTTACGTGCGACTTATGCCCACCTATCGACTGTTCAAAAGGCTCAGGGGAATGAAATCAAATAATTCAATGAAGATTGATCATCGATTTGTCATACCTCCAGGGAGAATCAATGGGGCAATTGGCTTAGGTTATTTCTCTATATACAAGACTTTTAGAAATTATCTAAAACTCCTTTCTCATAGCTGATATTGTACACGATATCAATTTTAGATATTCCAATAATAATCGGAGAAACAGCTCCAATATCTTCGAATTTTACTTTTGGCTCGATCGACACTCCCTTTGGGTAAATATACAAAGTTTAAAAGAAGAGCTAGGAAATTTTATTTGTCGCCATTTTGACCTCCTTAAGAAATTTATTGAATTTGTGATTTTTTTATCCCAGGGTTTTCACTTTGAACGTGATTTTTCGTAAAAATTGTGATTTCCATATTGATGATAATTCAGAAGCAGTACTGAGTTCAAAGTTTGAAGAGATGGACGAAAATTATTTCACTCCTACGATGGCACGCTTTTATCAAGAGGAAGAGAGACAAAGACGGCAGGCAGATGAAACAGATGGCCGAAGGAGAAGTTATCCCACGAATTTATATCAAAAACAATTACAAATACAAAAGGTACGCATCAGATTCAGTTGATGCATCCCTACACAGCCTTTCATATTATATATTTTTATTGGTAGAGTCCCTCTCGGTCCACCTCCGTTTCTCCCCATAATCCTGGCCCATTATTTTCTGAGACTCCACCAATCGAGAAACGTGGCTCACCAACACCAAATACTGATACGGAAATATCAAATAGCGTGTCCAGACTTCCACGTTCTTCGTCATCATCATCATCATCCTTATCTAGTCATCATCGTCCTCAGCCAACCTTAGGTTCAAACTTTTCCAACTTCTCTGCACCCTCATTAAGCATCAAAAATGTAGATCAAGGGAAAAATCCACAGGCCCTTCATACTGGCACATCTGGTAGCCTGATATCACGAAGCGGGGTAAACACAACTGCATTTTTATCCGTTGTCTTTCAATGCTTTAATAAGCTACATTAATTTAGTTATTCTCAAACTTTTATCAATTTCAACAGCGTGACTTACTACATCCGCCGATTTCTCCTATTTCAGGAAATCGACCGAATGTCACCCTTGTTTCACCGTTCAAATATCCTTCCTTATCCTCCTCTCCTACATACCCTCATATCGATAATATTCCTTCTCCTACCTTTTCCGATCGTGTATCGTCGTCCCCTATACAACGATCTCCTTCTTCAGTTTCACTTCATCAGCGATATGCATATGCATCTTCCCCAACATCAGCAAGATCATTACCCATTGGGAGTGGAAATATGTTATCATCTTCATTGAGATCCAATTCCTCTAGTGGAAGTCCCAGCACATTCCCAAAAAAATTTTCTTCCAGTTTCGGCCATCGTTACGAAAGACCAGTTGGTATATCTGGTGGACGGGAAAAAGAGTGGAACGTTGGAGGCCGACGCACATCAAAAGGAAGTCTCCTAACTAACCGAAGTGATGATACTACCAGCGATCGAGGGTCATATAATTCAGTGAGTGAGGACATCATGAAATTCTATCCAGTCTACTAGTCTCTTTGGGTTTCCTTTAAAGTATATTGAGTTTAAATTCATGAGGAATGATCCTTCTTTGTAGTCATTTTTTGTCTCTCAAGATTATGATGATGTCGGAGAATTTGTGAGAATGGTGGATTCTCGAGAACCTCTAAAATTGAATAGCGTGAGTCTCTCAAGATTAGATTGGTCCGGAAGTCCAAGCAACAAAATATCTGGATCTGTTTATCGTTCAAGGGTATGGGTTGTTTCAAATCTATGATGAACTGAAAATTCTGTTCACTCGTTAATATTCCATTTTTTGCCCGTCTTTCTCTCCTCAACACTCATTATTGTCAAAATGAATATATATCTTTAAAGTTGGCATTATCAAGATTCCAACAGCTCAAGGAATCTCACAACAATTTTTCAGAATCATTATCTTCGAGTGCCGTATTAAATAATCCGCAAAATCTTACTCCTCCCTTGAGGAGCGATAATGATACCCTTGGAGTTTCCACCAACTTATCTGTTTCCTCCGAGTCAACAACTTCATCAATAGGCCGCTCGCCGACAAATCAGCCAACTATTTCATTGACCCTTCAAGAAAATGGGACAAATAAAAATTTAGATACAGTGGAAAGGCCTTCATTGCCTCAACCAATGACAATACCACAAAGGGGAATTTCAGATTCCAGAGGAGCTTACAGACCTAGAAGGAGCAGTAGTTTGACTTCTGTTGGAAGTGGAAGCCGGGTTCCAGCAGGAATGCTTTTACAACCGGAGAACACTAATACCATTGGAATTTATTCTTCTTATCCTGAGGATATTGGAGAACTTCGACGAGCAGGTTCAAGCTCATCGTTGACTTCTTTACATCGACAATATCATTATCACCCACATCATCAACGGGTAATCAGAGAAGATTCCAGCCCTGGTTCCTCAGAGTCAATTATGAAGCGAGAGGGTAGCGGTGATGAAATGGTAAGTATTGGCCAGCAAAGTAGTACAGGAAGTCTAAACGTTGGGACGCTTAATGCAATCAGTGGTCTTCCTAATCTTAAAGAAAGGACAAATCGGAGAGATTCAGGTGGGTCCATTGGATCTGGAGGTTTATTAAGGCTTCATGATGACTATTTTTTATTTCCCATGAGCGAAATAACGCCTGATGAGAGACCTAGTAATAATAGTAGTGGTGCTTTAGGGAGAGTTCACAGCCCAAGTTCTGTATCTAAAGATAGTGTTATAGAAGGGCATAAAGTAGGTATGGACAGGATTGGGGTTGCAGGTTTAAATATGAGTTTTTCTGATGTTATGGGAGTGGGAGTGGGAGTGGCGGGGATTGAGGTTTCAGCCTCAGAAACTTTGGCAAGGGAACAAGCTCAAGAAGGAACGGATAATATGCTAGTTAATACCGATGAAAAAACACGAACTTGACTGTCGCAATAGTTTGGACAGGTCGGGTGAGAAGAACTTTTGGGTTATATTTTTATTCATCATCTGAACATATTTTATTCATCATCTGAACATATTTTATTATTCGGTTGCGCTAATATCATAACTGAAGTTGGACCTTACATATATTGGACAATGGTGTTATTCGACCATATGAAAAGTTGTGTATTTTTATTTTGTATTTTTCGACTGTTTAGTATCATTAATTCGAGTTATTCGAGAATGCTTTGAATTCGAATTATTATAATCATTGTGTTATTAAATAAGAGGATACTTTCTCATGCGATCCTAACCATTACTAAAAGTTGAGAAATATTACATTCATTAATATTTCTTGTAATTTTTCAGCTAGTGTAACCCGAAAGTTGATATTCATCGACATTCGCCGTTTATGAAAATGGGTATTGAAAAAAGAAAAATTCCAAGACAATTGTTAAAATTGAGAAAAATTTATTAAATTAAGTATTTAAAGAATGTTTTAGCCAATAAAAATTAAAAAACATAAAAATAATGAATAAAATTTATTGTTAAATAAAAACTTAAATTTGTATTTTTGTTTCTATTATAAAAAATTTGGTTTTTGCACAAACCTTTCATTATAAAGTCTGCTTCGGCGATGGATGCACACCAAGACGAAAGAAATAGAGTTTCTGAAACTGATTCTGATGACCCTGATTTTAGCCCACTAGGTTAATGCTTTTTTTGGTAAATTCAATTTTCAAATTTTTGATCATAGCTTCCAACCTTCACTAATGTCTTAGACGAAGGAAGTGTTAGTGAGGATGAATATTTTGAAGAGGATCGAGATAAGGCTAAAGAGGACACAGAGATTAGAGGAGGCCGAAAACGTAAAAGCATGCGGTTGAACTCTGAACAGAATTCCAACAAACTCAGGTCATAGAACCGACGTCTTATTGCTGATTAGATTGTATAGGCTAGAAATCAAACCTAATGTTTCCATTAATTTAGGGTTTTAGAAGCTGTCGACAACCTCATGGAATCTCCTGCTGAAAGAAAAAATAAAATTGATGCATTATGGGTTGAATTTAATGAAGAATCGTCACAACCTGAGGCTGCTTTAAACAAAGAGGTTGGGTATTTAATTGTTTGATTGCTTCCAGATCAAAAATTTTTGCTTTCTGTTATAATTTAAAACATTTTTTAACTAGGTCTCACCAATTCATCGCACATCAACTCAAAAGATGCTAACAATAACTGAAAAATACGAGTTCGCCGGGGAAACGATAATGTAATTATTCGAACCATTCTTCTTCTTTCTGGAAGACTTTATTGATACTATTTAATATGGTTTATAATTTATAGAGAAACTAAGGATGTTCTTGAAGATTCTGATGCTGCAACGAAATTCCTAGCCACTCGAGAGAATTCAAAATCTGACAATATCCAATTGTTTAGCCCTCTTAAAGACGAAAATCCTTCTATAAATAGTATTGCTAATAGTAATTCGCCGAGCGACACATCTAATACTCTAGCTCACTCTTCTTCCTCCCGATCCAAATCGTTATCCGCCAAATCAAATAGGTCAGCTTCTGTTATTGCGGAACGTAGTAAAGCTCCAAGACTGAAATCAAATTTGAGTCGACTAGCGTCATCTCTTAACAAAAAGCCTACAAAAATCAACACATTAGATAAATCGAAAATGGATTGGAATAAATATGTTGAGAAGGAGGGAATCGTGGATGAACTGAAATATCATAATAAGAGCGGGTTTGTGAATTGGAAGTTTATTTTACCTTGGATTTTTTTATATTCCTTATTAAATTTCGTTCTCATTTTCATTGCTAGCTTTGTGGACAAACAAGAATTCTTGCAACGTACGTATGAGCGACAAGAAGCTGAATACAAGTCTTTTCGAAAAGGGACTAAAAAATAAGCTGAATGAAAAGTAATTCTGGGTGGGTGTGTTCAGACGTAGTTTCCTTGATTGCTGTATACTTCTTTACTCCCACCTTCTCTTATCAAAACAGCAGGTAATCATTAGAATCAAGTGGGTATAATCAAGCAATGGCTGAATAATAAGAGTATTATGTAGGTATGAATAATTGCAGAATGGGTTCAAAAGGAAGTGAGGTCCTGAATTCTATAGAGTTGAGAGGTTAAAAATATCGGGTTGGAAATTAAAACTAATTCGAACTTGAATATTTTTAATTAAACTCAAATAAATATAATCAACAAGACATAAAAATATTTCGGTAAATTAGAAGTAGTCACGGGTTTTAAAATACGTCATATATTGGTTGGATTTCTCGAGAATGATGGTCTATGCGCGTTTACACGTGTTAAAGGAAGTCTCAATGGGGTTTTCAAAGTACTATTGCTTTCAGAATCTAAAGTTCTTTGGTTTTTTATTTGACTGAAAAAAGAGCTCTCTCTGAATGTCTGATAATCTTGCTCACGCTCTCAGCGGTATGCAATTAATAAACGTAGCCTTAGTGAACTTGACGAACCCGTCAACGTCAAGATGTATTGATCTTGATAATTTTTCTCTTTCATTCTTTGCACAAATTTTCAGGTGCGGGCGGGGGAATCATTAGTATGATTCTTACCTACCCCTTGATCACAGTGAGTTCTCGCTTACAAGTGCAGAAAGACTCTCAGAATGCAAAAGCTTACAAGGTCTTCAACTATTGTATCATTTAATAATCTATTCGAGATTTTGGCTTTTTGGTCTCATTTTTTTTATTAAAAGGGCGCAAGGGATGCAATCCTAAAGATCTTCTTAAATGAAGGCATCCCTGGTCTTTACGCGTAAAGCTTCTTTTTTTGATTTTGCTTTATGCTTCTTGCTCTCATATTTCTCACTGAATTTGCACTCCCTTGATCGGATCGAACAACTAAATCAATAGTGGATTGAGTTCAGCTATATTTGGGATGGGTTTGACAAATGGCTAGTATTCTCATGTTGATCAATTGGAATTTTTTGTCCCGCGTTACATACATTGTCGCTTATCTATAATTTTGTATTCGTTTTATTAAAATCTGACAGGTGTCTATTATTACTTTTACGAATTGACCAAATCATTTTTCGAGAAAATGGTTCCTTCTGAGCGTTACATTAGTACCATTGAATATATTATTGCGAGTGCACTTGCTGGATCTGCTACTGTTATAATTACGAATCCTATTTGGGTAGTTAATGTAAGTGGAATATAAAATTTTTATTTACCCGTCCATTAAATATAATGTTTAACCTGGAAAATCGTCATAGACTCGAATGACTACACGTAAACAATCTCTTGATGACAATGATGATGACGATGATAAATCCAATTTTAGCTCAGGTGAAACCTCAGAACATATTCGTCGACCACAAAAAGCCCCTAGCACTCTTGATACTATTTTAAAAATCATAAAACAAGATGGAGTGAGAGCTTTCTGGGCTGGGGTCATGCCTGCTTTAATATTGGTGGCTAATCCGATCATCCAATACACTTTGTTTGAACAACTAAAATCTCGGCTAAGAAAAACGCGGAAGTTGGGGAAACTTGATTTCTTTATGCTAGGCGCGATTAGTAAAATTGCGGCCACTGGATCTACATATCCCTACATGTAAGACTTCAACAACCACTTTTTTATGTTAAAAAACTATAAAACTATAAAATTAAAATATTATGTTTTATTTTTTATAAGAGTTGTAAAATCCCGGATGCAACTTCGTCAATCATCTGACCCAAATGCCCGTTACAATTCAACAATAGATGGATTACGGAAAATAATCCGAAATGAAGGGATTGGAGGTCTTTATAAGGGTATCAACTCCAAGTTGCTACAATCAGTAATGACTTCAGCATTTTTGTTCATGTCTAAAGAAGCACTTTATCAATACATTGTAATCTTGTTGGGATTGATCTTATCACGTAACCGTGTTTAGAAGAGATTTATACTGTTGGTAATAATAATGTAGGAATATACTATTTTATCAAAAATAGACTTGATTTTTATTAAGAATAGTATAATAAATAGTTTTTGTTATTCCTTAAGTTTGTTATTTTTTGTTTTTTCACAATAATTGGTTTTGGTTTTTTTAACATGTAAAATAATATAAATTTAAAATACATGATTTTTAAAATTTATTATTAAATTTAAATTGTGATCATTTTGAAAATAAAAATGATTACAATTAAATTAATATTTGTAATTAATATTAATTATAATAAAATTATTTTTTATAAATATAATTTAAAACTGTAACAGTTTTTTTGTTAATTAATTACTATTAAACCAAACTTTAAAATTTAATTTTTATTTTATATTAAGTTTATTAATAATTGATAATAACATAATAAGTTAATTTTAGCAATTTTAAATACATAAAATAAATCTAATTAATTAGTTTAAAACAATATTTTTAATTAAATACTTTAATAAAAACCAAAAAACAGTTTTATAAACAAAAACAAAATAATTTAAATTTTAATATTAAATATTATTTTTATTTTTAATATACTAGTTTTAATAATTAATAATAATCTTTTAATTAAAAATTAAAAATTAAATAATAAGTATAATAATATTAAAAAAAAGTAGTTTTTAATTTTTATAATATCAAAATAAATTTTTAAAATAAATAATATTTTTTATTAATTTTAAATAAAAATATATATATTAAAAAATAACTTTTTTGGTTTTTATAATAATAATAATTAATTAAAAATAATTATATTAAACAAATTAAATTAAATATTAATTTATGTTTATTTTAATAAATATATTATTATTTTTGTTTTAATGAGTGAAGCCCAACCGCTATCTAGTACATAGAACCAAGACTAAGTGGCTCAAACTAAACGCGGCTTACGCACTTACTACATGTGGCTAATATTATTATTATTATTATTATTATTTAAATTAAAAAAACATCATTGTTTATAATTAAATTAAAACTATATTTTTATTTTTATTTAACAAGTATAATTAAAATTATTATTATAATCCAACAAATAAAATATTTTAAAATAAATATAACTTATATTTTAACTATAATAATTTGAGCTAATTAAGATTATATTATGTATTAAAACAATAATAACATATCAATAATTTTAGATATTTTACTAAATTTATTAAAAATAAATTACAAACTTACTGTAAAAATAAAAATTCATTAATCATATATAAAATTCATCTTACAAACAGAATTCTTAGATTTAGGAATTATTATATTATGAATATTAATTAAAACAAAATTATTGTCTATTATCAAATTTTTTTTATAAAGTTTAGCAACCAAATGCAATAATCTAAATTTACAAAATGCGGCTAATCACCGTCTACAATTCAACATCCGTGGTTTCTTTAATAATTAACTACTCAGTTATCGATAACAATAATACTATTTTCAATTAATTATTTAGAATGTCACTTGGAATTTCCAATTAAACCGGTCTCCTTTTTTCAAGATTTTTAAATGCTCGAGTTAAGTGCTAGAAAGGAGAAAAAAATTGTTTTACTGTGAAACTCAAGTTTTGAATTTATTTTTTCAATTATTGAAATTCAAAAAGAAACATTAAGTGAATTATGGGTAAGAAAAGATCTAAAAATTACACTTTAAAAAATACATATTCTACCCTGGGACATATATAATCCCCCTGTCTCAAGGTTTCAAACCAAGGCTACCTAATTTTTGACCGTTTTTGATAACCAAGCACCAAATTATTCGCGTTTTGATTCTCATTGAATGCGTCAATCGATAAAGAATACTCATACTGGACCAATCTTTCTTCCTCGTATTCATTCTTTAACAGTCCGTAAAAGTTTACCTAAACAACGTGAATTTTTTGCCATTGTTTAACCTCCATTAAATCTTCGCGTTGGTGTTGTTGGACCTCTTCAACAGCTAGCATTTATCGCTCCTTTCTGGAATCCTAACCGAGTATTTAGGAATTCTTGTAACGCTTGCTGTACTTGAGAATTTTCGGCTCGTTGAATATCATCCATCTGTGCATGTTGCTTATGAATCACCTGGGCTTCTTCTACTTGTACGAAGAAGAAATCAAAGAGAATCCGTGGTTTGATATTCATAATATCGTTGAACTTCCCACCAATCTTCACTTTCAACTTTTGTCTGTTGATGAAGTTCTGAAGACGTTGCCCGTTGATTGTTCAACGTAATTCCACCATTACCAATACGATTATCTTTGTTCAGGCGACGTTTAAAAAAAAAGTGCCATTAATACTGGCAGCAGCTGGGTCTCATCTTGAAATTTAACGCTAAAGGGTATCTGGGGAAAGTGATTGGTGAGAGAAAAAAGTATCGTTAAAAGAGCGATGAAGCCGAGGTGTTTAAATGGAAGGGGAATGGTAGAAGTAATCATTTTTCATTGATTTTTTTTTGGTATTATTATGAAAATAATTACTGGATATCGCATTAAGAGATTAAATAGGGAGAGAGATATATATAAACTAGAAGGTGGTAAAGATGACCCTTGGGATCTCTCGATTTAAATCAATTACCCACCGAAAGATTCATGACATTAAAAGGATACCATAAAGCCATTTAATCAAAAGAAACAAATATATATATTTGTTTCTGGATCTCTTCTAATCTCTTTGATATTTTAGATCAATCAATCAGAGTTATCAATAAAATCAAAATTCATCCTTTTTTTAAAAGTTCCCTTTGTTTTCTAACGTGCAACAAGACAGATTTGACTTACAAAATCCAGAATTATATCTCCGCGAAAGGATTAGTTTTTCATTGAGCCTTTGAATTTATTCCTTAAACGCGTCTCTAAAAAATTTTCTCTCGAAAAGATTCTCTTTGAAATCGAATCATGGAAAAGAGTAATTTTCTTCGAAAAGGAATCTTACTAATTACGGGATTATAATTAAACTTTTTATCATAAATTACTAGCTGTATTACATCCAAGCTGATTTTTTCATGATGCAATGAGATCTTAATAATTAGATTATCCCCATCGCGTTTATACAAACTGGTCGAACAACGTAGAGTATAATGAACTATTTATTGTATTATCATTACCCACATGTTAATGATCTGGTTTCCAGATTTCTGACATTGTATCAAAGATTTTACGCTAAAAGGATTAGTTTGTAAGTTGACACATTGAGGAAACAATGGGGCTACCGTTTTGTCTTCAGAATCCGGAACAGATTTCCCTGGTTACCTTTGAATCTGCGTCTTGGAAAAAATTCTTTTGATAATGGATAATAATCTTTGCAAGTTAGACAAAGAAATTTCTAAATTATTAGTAGGGAAGTCAGTTTTTCTGAGAGAATTTTTTTTTTATGATTATTTAATTTAAGAATATCACAATAATTTAAATTAAAAATATTTTAATTGTATATAATTAAGAAATAAAAATAGATTAACTAAAAATTAGAATAATAATAACATAAATAAAAAAAAATTTTTGCCGAAAAACACAGATAACTATTTTGAAAATTTTAAAGTTTTCGAGGTTTAGCATTTTTTTAAACAAAATTCATGAAATAGTTTCGAAATAACTATTTTAATTAAATCGGTTTTATCGACTCGCTGAAATCCAAGATAAAATTTATGCATTTAGGAAATTTATCAATGAGCTATTGAAACCAGCGAGGTTAAAATCCTTACTTATTAACAAGACGAGCTTTTTAGAATCCTTCTTTATACATCCAAAATATTGGAAGCTTGTTAATTTATTTGTGTTGCTTGAAAATCATGTCTTCTACTTTATCAATTGAAAACGCAACTTCAACCGTCGAATGGCTTGAAGGAGCATTGATTGTCATTAAAGAAAATTTGGCCATTTTTCCAGCCAGTGAATATTCAAAAGTTGCTGACTTGGTGAAAAATTATCTTAACCGCAATGAGAAAAAACCTGAAGATTTATTCAACTGCTTGAATAATAGAAGTTCAAAGCGTCCGATAGATTATATTTTGCTCGGCTTTTCTTTAGAACATGGGATTGGAACAATTCCTAATTTAAGAAGAGCTTTTTTAGAATTTCAGAAAGCAGCGAATGCAGAAGATTCCTTTGGACAATTTTTCTTAGGTTATTGTTATAATTATGGAATTGGTACTTCACAAGATCGAGGAAAAGCATTTGAACTCTATTCAAAAGCAACAGAGCGGGTTATAAATGCACAATCAAATCTTGCACTTTGTTATGATAATGGATGGGGAATAACGAAAAATGACGAAAAAGCATTTGAACTTTATTCAAAAGCAGCAGAGGCAGGTAATATAAATGCGCAATACGGTCTTGCACTTTGCTATGCTAATGGATTGGGAACAACGAAAAATATGGAAAAAGCATTTGAACGCTATTCAAAAGCAGCAGAGGCGGGTAATACAAACGCACAATGCAATCTTGGAGGTGGTTATTTATATGGAAGGGGAATAAAAAAAAATGAAGAAAAAGCATTTGAATTTTATTTAAAAGCAGCAGAGGCGGGAGATTCAAATGCACAATTCAATCTTGCAGTTTGTTATAGTAATGGATGGGGAACAACGAAAAATGAAGAAAAAGCATTTGAATTTTATTCAAAAGCAGCAGAGGCGGGAGATTTATATGCACAAATACAATCTTGCATTTTGTTATGAAAATGGATTGGGAACAACGATAAATGAAGAAAAAGCATTTGAATTTTATTTAAAAGCAGCAAAGGCGGGAAGTTTGATTGCACAGGTTAACCTTAGAACATATTATTGAAATAGACAAGAAATAACAAAAGATCTGGAAAAAGTGGGAAATCTGAGTCCACAAACCAGTATCGGAATGCATTATCGAAATAGATGGGGAACAAAGAAAAATCGAAAAGGAACATTTGAATTTATTAAAAAACAGCAGTGGCGGGAAATTAAAATGCACAATATAACCTTGGATGGTGCTATCAAAATGGATGTGGAACCACAATAAACCTAGCAAAAGCAGTTGGACTCTATTTAAAAGTAGCAGAAGTAAATAACTGGTATGATTTTCCTGATTTGGATGTTCATGACCTTACTTCAAAGAATCAAAATCGAGGCTTTAAATACTCCGATAATTTGAAAGGAGAATTTCTAGATTTTGAAGCTTTCTTTGACCAGCTTTCAGATGAATTCAAGTGTCTTAAATGTGGCAACTTGGGTATAATCATTAATGAATCTGCTATATGTCCATTTTGTGATAATAACAAAAGTGATAAAATTACTTTTAACGCCGCCTTGCCGAAATGTCCGGAATGCTATAGTGCATTAAAAGATCCACTTTGGTGTAATTCTTGTGAATCATCACGATTTTTAAAGGCTAGGGAAACATGGCAGAGTGGAAATAATAATATTAATCAGTATATATTGTATACATAGCGTAACTCTCAAAACTGCAGAGGCTGTCTGGAATGGATTTCTCCCGACGAGATCCTACATTTGAATAAGGTAGAAGAGGGAGGATTTGGTATTGTTAAAGAAGGTAGATGGAAGAGAGGAAAAATTCTTTTTTGGTACAAGAAAAATCAAAAGTATGAACGAAGTGGGATTACGAGAGTTGCTTTGAAATATCTTAAAAATAGCCAAAACATAGAATATGTCAATTCTATTGAGGTAATTCGTTTAACAAAATTTTCAGATTTTTATTATTCCCATTTCTTTTCTTTTTCTAACACTAGAAAACGCATTGAAATAGTTTGTTGCTCATCTTACCTGTGCCTCTTGTAAATATATTCTTGAATGCTATGGAATCACAAAAGACATTACAACCAATGAATTTGTTATGGTTTTACCATTTGCAGAACATGGAGACCTTAGAGCCTTTCTCAAGCTGAAGGAAGACACTCTTACTTGGGACATTTTCTTCGTATTCTTTTTCAAATCGCTGGTGGCCTAAGGTTTATACATGACTCAAAATTCGTGCATGAAGACTTGCATCCTGGGAATATCCTTGTTTTGAAATCAAATCCTTTAAAAGTGGTCATTGCTGATCTAGGATTCTGTCGTCCTGCCAATTACTCTCCACAGTCTAAAGACATCTTTGGTGTTGTTGAATACTCAGCGCCCGAAGTTTGTAACCTGTCACCTCATACCAAATGCAGCGATATTTATAGTTGTGCTATCATTTCCTGGGAAATGATTTCAGCAGAAAGACCATGGAATGATGTTAAAAATCGTATGTATATTCAATTAGATATAATTCAGAGAGAGCGTCCTAAAATCGAAAAGTGCACACCTCAATGTATTCAGGAAATGATTGAAAAAAATTGGGATCAAAATCCATATTACCGTGACACTGCAGAAAAATTTCAACAAAGAGTTATTGCTGCTCGCGACAATTACAACTTAAACGAACTTATCCGTGAAAAAAGACTTAATTCCCAGGAGACACAAGATGTTATCCATGATACGACAAGATATACAAGTAAAATAATCTCGAAACCTACATTCTCTACAAATGGTAAGCTTTTTATTGATTATTATTCAATATCTAAATAACTTTTTTTTAACTTAAACGCTTTTTTTCAGCTCTGGATTGTCTTATTAGTTATTCAAATTAAGACAGACTTTACCAAAATAAATCTATTTCAATAATGACGTTAAATAATTTAGTTATTTATAATAATATTGTTAGTTATAAAAAAAATTATATATATATATATATATATTAGTTAAGTAGATTTAAAACGTGCCTATGTTTGTTTTTGAAGGTTATTAACTGTAAAGCGTTTCCTCATCAATGTTATTATAAACACATTTTGAAAGCTTTATTCCATTGGAATATAAGTTATATATATTTTTAATAATTATCTAATTAGTAATTCAAGTGACCAAAAATCACTTAAGGCCAAAATAATTCATTTTCCTTTGATGTAATCTATTAAATAGAACATTGTTCTTCAACATAATCCGTCTGAAAATTTCTTTAAAAATTTAAATGGATACAAAAATAATTGGAGGAGAGTGGAGTTAAAGAAAGGAGAAATTTATGTGGAAACGCTAACTATTAAGAGGAATTTTTATTTAAATAGTTTTAGCATTAAACATATTGACCTGTCAAGGCGGAAATTTTTATGTTTGGACAAATAATGAATTTTACCTCGATAAATTTTAACCTTATAAAAAGCGAGGGAATCTTAATTTATCAAGATATTTTTAACTTAATGCGCTCCGTCACATGCATTAAAATATATAATATGAATTATACCAAATTGATAAGGGGAATTTCGATTTCTTGATTAATTAAAAATATTACTAAATCTTCAATAACCTGTTTAGAAATATTAAAAATGAAATTTCTTTAATTTTTAATAGGGACGGTTTTTTATTAATATTATAAAATTGATTTTAATAATTAATCAATAATTTACAAAACTAAAAGTAAAATATAAATATAATCACTGAATATTATAAATTTTTAAAAAAGCTTGTTTTTTTGAATGCGCTAACAAAGTGTGATTCAACTACTATCTACAGGGATTATTACATAGTAGAAACCACCCGATATTACTATTATATAATTTGTAAGACATATAATATTTAATTAATTAAAACATTTAAATTTATTGTAATATTTAAATTCTTAAGTTAAAGTAAAAATTATATTATGTTTAGTTATATATAAACAATTTTTGAATAAATACTTAACTGAAATTTAATAAAGTATTTAAATTAATTAATATTTGTATTTATATATATATAAATTCTAAGATTGTTTTTATTTGTTAAATTAATTTTTTTATAATAAGAAAATAATATTGTATTTTGAAATTAACAATTAATTAAATTCGAAAAATTAAAATTAAATTAAATTAAAAAAATACATTATATTATATTAAAAATTAAATTATTTAAAAGTTAAAATATAATATAATAATGAATTTTTTTTTAAAGTAATAATTTTTTAATTAATATAAATTATTTAATCCATGTTTAATATATAAAAATTGATCTGTACAATAATAATAATAATCTGTGGTTAAAATATATTATAAATAATCAAAAAAAATATCTGTTAAAAATTTTAAAAAATATTTAATATTAAAAAAAATAATTATATATATAAACATTATTATTTTTTGTTTAAGATGTAATTTAACTATTAAATATTTTAAAAACTTCTTTTTTTCTTTTAAATAATACTAAATAATTTTAAAACATAAAAATAGATTTATATAAAAAAACAAAAAGTTTTTTAATAGTTAATAATAGTTATAAAATAAACAATAAAAATAAAATGCTTTTTAATTCTTAAATTAATATTTTAAATACAATAAAATATAATATTAGCATAAGAACAGCTTTTTTAATAAATATAATTGATTTTGAAATAAAAAACAAGAAAATAACTTTTTTTTGACTGTTAAATAGCTTTGAAAAAAAAGATTAATTCCAAGATAATTAAAACTTAAATAAAAACTTTTATTAAAAAATTTTATTTATTAAATATTAATCTTTTATTATTTGAAAAAAAAACCATTATGGTAAAAATACTGATTATTAAAAATTTGTTTTTAACAATAAATAAATTTGAAAAAATTACTATTTTTTCAAAATTTGAAAAGATTATTTTATTAATATTTATCTTTAAAAAAAATATAAATAAAGCTATAATATTGATTATTAAAATAAAAATTTTAATAAACAGTAATCTTAAAAAACAAAAAAAACTAATTAAATTAAACTATAATTATTAAAAAATTTCTATTATTATCAATAGAAATTTGAATTATTAATTAACATAAAATTATAAGAATAATTTCTATTATTAATTAGTATATATTATTAATTCAATTATTATTTATTAATTTTTTATCAAATTATCAAATATTATTATCTAATTTAATAACTTAATTTATATAATATACAAGTATAAATAAGTATAATAATCAGATTATACAATATTTTAAATTATATAACATTTAAAAATTCGATAAAATATTTAAAAATTCGATAAAATATTTAATAATTTATTAAAATAATTATTAATCTATAAAAACAACTTATAATTTACTAAAATAAAAAGTATTAAATTATAGAATAATATTATAATAAATTATTTAAAAGAAAAGCTTTTTTTTTAAAAAAATATTTTAATTTAAAATTATTTTTTTAATAATTAATTAGCTATTATAAATTAATAAAATAAAATTTACTTTAAAAACCAAACTTTTTTTATAATTATTATTGTTTTAAATCTTACAAATTTTAATTAATATTTTATAATATATTAATAATTAATTTCAATAATTAATTAGTTAATTTTAAGTTTAAACAAAAAATATTTCTTTTTATATTTTTTTTAATTTTCTTTTTTTTTTATATATATTATCAAATAGCTTATAAATAAAATTTATTATAAAAAAATTGATTTTTATAACAAAATAACTATATATTATTAAAAAACATATAATTAAAATTTTCTGTAAAAAAGTTAACTTTTACTGTAAAATAACTATATAAATAATTAACATAAAATTAGTTATTCTATTATAAATTTAATAGTATAAACAATCTAAAATATAAAAAAATACTCTAAATATTAATTAACTTATTAAAAATTAATTAATATTTATGATTTTAATAATTTTTATATGATTTATAAATGTTTAAAAAAACAAAATTAGATATTATTAATATATTTATTATTAATTCTTTAAAAAATTTGGTATTTTTAAGATAACAAATAATATTTCAGTATTTTTTGTAAATTTATATTTGAATATTAAAATAAAAATAAAAAATTTGGTTTTAATTATATTAATTAAATTATAAATTATTATTTTAATATTAAAATACATTTTATTTTTTAGTAAAATTTTAATAAATTCAGATAATTAAGCTGTTTTAAATATTTGTATTTTTAAAAAAATTTTATTATTGTTTGGTTTTTATAATAGCTGTTAATTAAAAAAAAAAAACACATGATAAATATTATAAATAAAATAATTTAAAAATTACTTAATTTATATTTTTGATTATGTTTTTATTAATAATATTAACATTAAGACTAATTTTTCAATATATACAACAAACTAAATAATATATATCATAAATAAAATATTTTATATTGTTAAATATTGTTATATTTTTAGTTTTAATATATTACTTATAAATTAAAATAAGAAAAAAAATAAAAAATTGGTTATACTTATAAGTTTATTTATATGTTTATTTTTATAGACATAATTTCTGAATATTTAAGTGAATTTTTAATTAAACTACATATATATATATAAAAACTATAATTAAAAAGTATTTATATAATAAATTATATTTTAATATTCTGTATTTTTATTATAATAAATAAAATTCTCAAACTATATATTTATATTCAAAATAAATTTGTAAATTTATAAAAAATTATTGATTATAAGTATTATTTATTAAAGATTCTTAATTAATATATGTATTTTATTGTTTTTTATATTATAAATATTGTTTTTATATAAAATAAATTTTAGTTTTTATATAATTTTATATAAAAATATGATTTTTAAAGAATAGTTTCATAAAACTTTTTTGATTTTTAATATTATTAAAAACATTATTTTTAAGTTAATTAATTTTGTATATAATTTGATAATTAGATATTATGATAATATTTGGTTCTGTAAATTTAAATTTAAAGCTATATAAATAAGTTTAGTCTAATATATAATAATAATTTAGTGTTTTTTTTATTAATGATTTGTTAATTATTTTGTTTAATAATACAATTTAATTATTAAGCATAATTAAAGCTTATAGAATAAGTTTTAAAATATGTAAACATTGGTTGTTTTATTTAGGTTTAAATAGTTTTATTACTATTAAAATAGATATGTAGTATAGCTTTAATTGGTCCAAGTGGCTGGATTATATATATAAAAAGTGTATAAATTGCATTTAGTTTGAAATACATAGTTATTGTATTATACTAAATAGCAATTGAATCTTATTTATTAAATAAATAAATATATTAATTATTTTTTAAATAACAGAAAATAATAATATACAATCCAATTAAAATTAAAACTAAAAAGTTTAAGAATTAAAAAAAAGATATATATTTAATTTTTGGAAAATTTTGGTTTAAAAAATTAATTATTCATTCATTTTATGTAAATATTTTAGAATAACGATAAAGTATTTGAATTTTTTGTAGTTATAAATGGAATAATTATTGATTTTAAAGTTTAAAAATTAAATTTATGTTTTTATAAAATTTATGGTTATAAATTTTGTAGTTGTTTTTATTAAATTAATTTTACTTAATATTATAGTTGACATAATATTCATTAAAAAAAAACGGGATTTTTATATATTACCAAAATAATTAGTTTTTAAATTTTCAAATGTATTGAAAATTTAAAACAAAGATAATTAATTTACATTTATTTTTTTTATTTTTTTAGTAATACACAAAATTAGCATAAATAATTAAAAATTTCCTAATATATAAGATTAAATTTTTTAATTTTAAATAAATGTTTAATTCATTTGCAAAAGTAAAAGCTTTTAAAAAAGAAGTTTTTAAAAATTTTCAGTTGTATCATTAATCATATTATTGGAATTTAAGAAAAAGACTGGTTGTAACTATAATAGAACTTTGCAGAGATATTAACTAAATACTATATAAACACTCATTAATATTCTGGTAGTTAAAAGAGCCAAAACATCCTAATACAATTTTGTCGTGACAGATAAAATGAATTTATATTTGGATCTTTGTTTGGTATATCAAAAAATTGATATATTTAAAGCTCTTAAATTCACATTAATTATTTTATTTTTAAAAAATTATAATTTAATTTTTTTAAATAAATATATTAAATATATTTTTAATTAAGAAAACAGTTCAATTCGCACACTTAAATGTATTTATTTTTCAAACTTTGTTCGATTCAAGATTAAAGCCTGAATGACTAGTAACATTTTTTTTTTAATTGCCCAAAATCCCGGTTCCATCGTCAGAGGCTGATGCGAAAAAACTGTGATCAGGAGAAACGCCAATTTGGTTGATAGTTGCTTTATGTTTTGATTAAATAAGTAATTAGTGTAGTAGAAATTTAGAAAGCCCATATTATAAAGCAATATATGTCTCTGCTAAACATTTTTATTTCTTTTATATCTTCTGGTGGCCAATTAACAATTGTTCTTATGGCAATAATTTCTTTAGATACTTGTCTTTGACAAGGTGGAGCTTATTTGCTCTTCTTTTCTTAAAATTCTATAAGATATCAAGAATGTTAGAGAATTGATGTAAAATCTAGCAATGATTTGACATTTCAATTATTCCCATCTTATTTTTATAGTGTATTAATTTTTTAATTAATAATAAAAATAATATTTGACTATCATTATTTATAGAGACCGGAAATTTTGAAAAAAAATTGGTTTTTTAAGTTTTAATTTATTTTTCTTGAAACTTCAATATTTGATTGAAAATAATTTTCATGAATCCAGGTTTTTTGTATAAAATAAATCCATTCCACTATAAACTTTAAAGACTGTTTTTCTATATTTTTTAAAAAGAGATTGTGACTCATCGTGTACCTTGTTTTTGAAAATAAAGTCATCTTTACTGTATGGTTTTTTTGAAGAAGTATTAGGATTAAGAATTAAAATTTAATTTAATAAATATTAAAATAAAAATACTTGAATAAAAAACAATTGTCAATGTAAAAAATTATTTTCGCTTTTAAATAAAAATATATTAAAACTTCTACACAAAATTACTCGATTTATTTACTTTACTTACAATTTAACATAAATGTTAAAATAATTAATATTTTCAACACTAAAAGTTATCACAAAGTTTAAATAACAATCAGAAAAACAATTCTATGCATAAACCCAGAACATGAAACACACCCAAATGTGTTTGAAATTTCTAAAATAATTTTTATTTTCGAATAAAATGGAAATTATTTTCAGAAATCTGGCAAAATGAATTCTTTTTACTCCATTTTTTGAAATAATGTTTTTAAGCTTAATTAATTTACAATTGTATTTCAAATGAAAGAATAGATTCTAAAAGTTTGATAGAAATGCAAATTCTGCTTAGGACACCTGAGTTGCAATTCAACGGCTTTGTTAACTAAAAATTAGAAATCCAAGTAGAGAACTATTTGTAATTCCAATTTGAAATTGGGATCAATGGGTAACAAATAACGTTACATTTCGAATAATAACGGCAAAAACAAAAAAGATACAAACAAAGTATTACTTTTAAATTTTCTGAAAAGTTGTCAATTTGTAATAATACAATACGAAATAAAAATTTTAATATTTTCAATAAAAATTAACTAATAATTTGTACAAAAAAAGGTGTTTTTTTAGATTTTAAATTATAATATTTTATAATTATTAATTTTAATTCTTATGCCATTTTCAATTCACAGTATAAAATAAATAATCTGAAAATATTCTCTTTTTTAAAAATACATATATTATATATACAAATATATTTATTAATAAAAAAAATCAAAACACACTAATTAATAAAAATGAAAATAAATAATTCATAAAATTATTATTATTATTATTATTATTATTTTAAAAAATTAAATTGTAATTCATTAAAAAATATACATATGTTTTGTTTACTTAAAAAAAAAATTGATTTTTTTTGATTTATTATTATTATTAATTTTTATAATTTGATAAAAGTAAATTAAATTAACATATATTTTTAAAATTATTTAACAGTTTTTAACAAAAAAATTTTTAATTAAAATATTTCTGATTTTTATTTTTTTGGAAAATTATGAAAAAATTTTATATTTTTATGTATTAAAAATTTATAAAAAATAAATATAATATACATTAATTTTCGTATTTTTTTATTTATTTATTTATTTATTCTAAATTAATTAATAAAAATATAATTAATACAAAAAATTAGATTTAAAAATTTATATTTTTTAAATCATAAAATTATTTATATTTAAATAAAACATATTAATTAATTTAATAATTTGTTTTTTATTGCTTAAAAATCAAATAATGTAAATAAGTTATAACAAAACAAAGTTTATAAAAATATAATATTACTAAATTGAAATTTATATTATAAAAAACACTTTTAAATATTAATATTTAATATTATAATAATATACATATATATTTCTTAATTTTATTGTTTATAAAAACAAAATCTTGTTTTATTATATAAATATTATTGTTTTTTAGTATTAAATGTTTTTTGATTTAATAAAAAAAATTACCAAAACAAATACAAAAATATTATTAAATTAAATATTAATATATTAAAAATTTATTTGTTTTATTTAATATTAATTAATAAACAATTTGCTGTTTGCTATTAAATAAATAAATAAATCAATTAATTTTTATTTTTGAGTTATAATTGGAAATTTAGAATAATATATCAATAAAAAATCATCAATATTTATTAACTTGTAAATATAAATATTTAATAATTAATCTAATTAATAACTTGCAAATATAAACATTTAATAATTAATATAATTAATAATTTGTAAATTCAAATCACAAATCATAAATTATTACTTTTATTAACAAATCTACAAATATTGAATATAAACAACTTACAAATCTAATAAATAACAAATCAAATAACAAATCACAAATTATCAACAATTAAAAAATTAAAAAATTATTAAAATTTCAATGTAAAAATAAATTATTTAAAATATAAAAAATTTTTTAATATAAATATTAACATATTACAAAATTTTATTTTGCACTTTGAAATTATATATACGATAACATTGTTTAAGATAATATTGTATTTTTCGCCTCTGCTTCCTTTGAATAGAGTTTAAACGCTTTTTTGTAGTTTCATATGCTTTTTCATGAAACCATCCAAAATTATTTGATGCATTTGTATCTCCTGCTTTTGAATATTATTCTAGATTTTTTGTTTAGGATCCATTTAAATAACACCATCCAAAAACGGTTTGTACATTTGAATTTCTCGTCTTTGCTGCTTTTAAATAGAGTTTAAACCCTTTTTTCAGATTTTTTTGTTGTTATATCCATTTTCATAAAATCATTCAAGATTATTTTGTACATTTGCATCCCCTGCCTCTGTTGTCTTTGAATATTGTTGCTTTTTTCTGATTTTTTTGTTATTTTCGATCGATCTTAATAAAACCATCCAAAAACGGTTTACGCATTTGTATCTCCCGCCTCTGCTGCTTTTGAATAGAGTTTAAACACTTTTCAGATTTTTGTTGTTCTATACTCATTACATAAAATCATTCAAGATCATTTTATGCATTTGCATCTCCTGACTCTGTTGCCTTTCCGGATTTTTTGTTGTTCTCGATCCATTTTATTCAAAGATTATTTTGTGTATTTGTATTTCCTGCCGTCTTTGAATAGAGTTTAAACACTTTCCCAAAAAATTTGTCCATTTTCATAACATCATCCAAGACTGTTTGTGCCTTTGTATTTCCTGTCTCGACTGCTTTTAAATAGAGTTTAACTGTTTTTTCTCAATCTTTATGAAGTACCAATTCTATTATGTTAACAATGGCTTAAGAAAAAACTATCCAAAAGAATCTTCCACATTTTCTGCTTTCTAAAATTGTAAAAATGCTTTTTTTAAATTGGGAATAGTTCCATTACCCATGTTTTAAAAAACCCAAGCAAAATGTAGTCTATCGAACACTTTGAACCTTATTATTTAAGCAATCGAATTAATCTTGGTTGTTTTCAAAATGGGTTGCTCGGAAAAATGGCCAAATTTTCTGAATACTTCTTTAAGCCAGTCAATAGCTGAAATCGGGTTTTCAATTGGTGTATTTAAAGTCATATTTTCAAATAGCACAAAGGGTTTATAAAACTTTCTAAATTGTATAGGAAAAACAGTCTTCGGAATTATGAAAATTTCCCCCAGTTATCTATTAAAATATTTTAGAAGCCTATCCCAGTGAATTTTTTTCAAAAAACCATTTTTAGAATAGCTTAACACTTGAAATAAATATATTTAATTAAAAAAGTTAAGATTGCTTTTTTTGATTAAATTAATAACATTGAAGTTAATTAATTGTTGCAAATTTAAATTTATTGAAACTTTGTTACACTTGAAAGACAAAAAATTACAATTATTAAAAATTCAAAATTTTTTTTTAAATATTTTACAATTATAAAAATTTTTAGGTTTTTCATCTTTTTTCAAAAAAAACACATTTTATATTATTTATTAATAAAAAAACTATTTTTTTTTACTAATTGGTCCTTATTTATTTAGTGACATTTAAGCACAACAGCATATAATACAGGAATCAAAATTAAGCAATCATTTATAAAACGGTATCTTTTTCCAAGTCATTTCTCGCATGGCTGTCTCTTCCTCAAACTCCTCTGTAGCGGCACTGCAAAATTTTGGGGTTACCTTATACGATGCTTTTCTCGCGCGGATATTTAACTACTTTTGTGGGGGCGTTCCGAAAGACCTAACTTATGGTCGAGCTTCTCTTGGGTACTCGCCAACTGAACAAATATTTCGTACAGAACCTTACAAACATCAATCTTTTAAAGTTCCCTTCCCGTTTAAAGGTGCTCTTGAGCATTTTATTCATTATCAGACTTGGGAACTGTCGACAGTTAAATCACGTCATACTGATTTTATCTATGTCCATGGGCTGAACGATTACGGCGGCCGTTTCTCGGAAAATTGTGTGCCCATTTTGCAACAAGGATTTCGCATAATCCCGATTGATATGCCAGGTCATGGGAGGTCGAGTGGTTTGCACTCTTATTTGGCTGACTGGGAGGAATTGATAGAATCTGTTCGTATTGTGATCGCTCATGTGAGAGAACAAAATGCGTCTGATCCTTTATACAAAAATCAACGACGCAAATTGATCCTTGGAGGAGGATCGATGGGTGGATTTGTCACGATTAGTTATGCCATAAAATATCCCGAAGATATTGATGCGTTTAGCGTTCTTTGCCCGTTAGTCTATGTGGCTGGTACGAGTCGCCCTCACAAAATTTTAGAGTACCTTGCACGAATAATTGTTGGTTCACCTCTTGGACGACTCCCGTTAGCTCCTGCACATCAGAACAAGGGTAGTCAAAATCCATTAGTTTCTGAGGCATTTTTTGCAGGTTTAAATTTTTTTGTCTTTCACTTTTCAATTTGATAACCTTTTTGTCTCTAATCTATCGAGAGTTCTTTCAAAGATCCACAAACCTATCATGGAAACATGCGTGCACAAACTGGCCTAGCGTTATTAGATGGAATAACATGGTTGCAATTAAACTTGGGACGGGTGAATAAACCATTTCTGGCACAACATGGGCTGAATGACCGCGTCTGTGAGGTTAGATCCTCATTGGATCTATTTTCTCAGGCCCAAATTCATGAAAAACACAAGACAATTAAATTATACCAACAATGTGAGCACGATATGTTGCGTGAGCATTGTGGTAAGCAGATTATCCAGGATTTGACCGAGTGGCTGGTAACTATGGACGAGTATCTCGAATCAAACAGTGTTAAGAAAAATCTGGTCGGGAGTAATTAAAACAACATTAGGCTGGTCTTTCTACAATCATTCTTAGAATGTACCCTTACATATTTTTATGATACTAGAAAAAGAATTTCTTGGAGTCTGACAACTTAAATTGCTCACTCGATGACAGGTATCTATCTGTTCGATAATTTATACCCATTAATATTTAAATATGTTCAAGAATCTTTCAATTAAAAATATTGCGATTGGAAAGTGACAGATTAGAAATTTATATTGCTTTTAATGTCTTTTAGATGGTAGGGATAAAGAAACCGAGCCTTTTTACTCACAATATCTTAATCAACATATTTTCCATAATTATAACTTATATTATGTTCACTTTATCTTTACTCTATTTCTTTTAAACTTTATTCCTACAACTGATTCATCGCTCCTTCAGTTTTCGTTTCCCTATCGTTTTTCACACCTATTTCTTCCATCAAAAGAGGTTCCTCAAAACTACCCATCAACGTCTGAGTGATAAATTGTAGCCGATAAGTTTGTTCCAGCAGTTTAGTCAAGTGTTCAGATTGTGATCTGGATTCCTGCCATAATTTAAGTAAGGGCAATTTTAATAAGTGAAAACGAGATGACGAGCGGGTCAAAAGCGAGAAACATGGTAATTTTAAGAAACGTCAAATTCAATTGGATTCCTCTCGCGGAAATTGAAAACCTGAGGACAGATATGACTTGACATACTTTTAATAGCTTGTCACGAGTTTTGTAAAGGTCTACCAGGGGTGATAGGCTTGAATTATTATTCTCACTTTCATTTTGATTTTCATGCTCAGTTTTAAGTAGAGCAGCAGTTATAGCTGGGCCTGCCTTTGAAGATTGTGGGTCAGTGATGGCGGCTGTTGTTACGACAGCTACAGGATCTTGTACTGTCATCTGCCGCAAATAATAAATGTAAAAATATTGGGAGATATCTGACGTAATAAATAAAATAAACCCCTCCAAAAGAGCCACAAACTACAGTCACAATCATACCACCCATATTCCCTCTTGCTCACTTTAAAGTCATCGAGACCAGGCTCATGTTCTACTTTGATTTCAACAACATCACCATCTTTATCACGTAATCGATCAATCTCCCCTACCAAATCTTTTAACTCATGTTCTACTTGGTGAAATCTATCTACAGTCTTAATAACATTCATAAGCGCCATATCCGGGTTTTCTCCCTCCGGATTTCTATCATTGCCAATGCCGGGAGCCAAAATCTCCGAAGAGTATGATGAAATTTCGGCGAACACCTCCCCGACGGTTTTTATTAATGTATCTAAACGGGAGAGGCCTTTGAGGGCGGTTCTTTCGAGTGGGGTTATTAGGGTTGAGAAGTCTTCGGATGTGGTCATGGCTCTTCACTTTGATTATAATGAGAAGGGGACAATTTTTTGAACCATCAACAATTAATACTTAGAGGCTTGTGAGGCTGTGCAGTGTGGCAAATGACGCCGTGGCTGTTTATTTAATAATGATGATGATATGATTATTGTTACTTGTCATCATTATGATGGCATTTGAAATTTGTTCTTGTAACTTGGAGCTTCTTTTTCTCTTTGAATGTATGCGTAGAGACCCAAGTATCGTACCTTGTTGGTCATAATAATGGCATATATCTATATGTATATATATATATATATATATTGAAACACTAACCAGTAAGAGTCTCTTATAAATGGACATGATCGTGTGTGACATTCATCATTTCAAGTTCCATTTTTGGATGCTATTTAGTCCACCTAGCAGTCAAAGTTGATGCCAAGTAAGACAAAAGAAGCTGTGCGTCGTGAATCAATTTCGCACAAAACTTTCTTCAACTTTAAATTAATTCTTTATAAGTTGTCTTTTAAGTTTGTTTTTTAAACCATTAAAAATTATCGTATCCAAAGTTTTTTAAAACTGGATTTTATTAAACTTTTGGATCCTTTTAAATCAATTTCTTCAAGTTAATACTTTCATAATCATAATAAAACCTCCCGTTTCCTTTTTTTTTTTTTTTTTTTTTTTTTTTTTTTTTTTTGGTAGTCTTAACTTAAATTACCGTGTAGACCGCGGCAACAAATTTTTTTGATCCTCACTGAAACCTACCAACTCGGCCTTTTGCTGTATAAAATTCAACTGTAAAAAATATTTTTAAAACTTTTGACCCTGCTACGCGTCTTTATTTGTAATGCTCTCGTTATGGGGCCTATTGGCCGCTTTGGTCGGCAATTCAGTTATAGGTCTTGGCAATTGTCTACAAAAATATGCTCTAACGCGTGGAATAGCTTCAAATACTTTACCCTCCTTAACTACAGCTTCAACCGAAGAAGAAAAAGAAAACACACCAATTTTGGACTTGACTGACGGTCTTCCCTCTGGGAAATCGACCACTTCGCTTTCTAGTTCTTTATTAGAGCGTCAACACGCTTCTACTACCTCTCTTGTTAATCATGATGATAATGTTGACCTAGAACCTCCGATGAGTGCGAGTACAACTGCTTTGAACCCAAATAGCTCTACCATAACTGTAACAACAACTACCAGCAAACCCACAAAAGAGTATTCACGTCTAAGAGATCGAACATGGTTTCTCGGAATATCTCTAGTTTATTTAGGAGAATTATGTGGGAATTGGGTAGCTTTAGCTTTAATTCCCGCCTCGGTAGTCACACCACTTGGAATATTAGGTGTTGTAGTAAACGCAGTACTGGCTTATTTTATTTTGGGAGAAAACATTTCATTCCATCAAAAAATCGGCTACTTTTGGATCCTGTCTGGTGTCTTGGCTACTATCTTATTCTCTGCGAACAATCAACAAGATATTGATGAACATTTGACTGGTGCCCAAATTGTTGACTATATGCTTCAATTTCGGGTCCTTTGTTGGCTAATTGGCATTTTCTTAGCCGAGTTCGCCATGATTATGATTCTAAGACAAAGAAGTCGAAAAAAAGAATCATCTTTGGTGTTGTACGTTTTGATGACGGCTGCATTTGGCTCCTTGACCGTCATAGCAAGCAAATTTTTAGCTTTACTGTTAACCTGTTGGTTATTCGTCTCGCCGGACGTTTCATTTCCAGCTATCCCTGATGATTACGATGGTATTGACGATTTAGACACTTTAGTTTATCGAGATGCTCAATATCGTAGTAATATGAGATTAGTATTCGGTGACGATGTATCAACTGTTGCAATCGTATTTGCTTTGACAGCTCTTCTAATATCCTTAATAATTGGAATTGGGGGTCAAGAAATTTGTAAACAAATCGCCCTCTCCAAATACCGGCTCACCCAATTTCAGCCAATGTTCTATGCATCCCATGTAACATTAGTGGCATTGAGTGGTATGATTGTATTCCAAGAAATTGGGGCCTGGTGGTCGATGGTTGGTTTTAGCATTGGAATATTGGCAATAATTAGAGGAGCCGCATACTTATTGGATGGGGAAAAGACCGGTTTATGGCGGTGGATCCGACGTGGAAAATCGGATAATCGTGGTGGTGGTGGTGGTCTCGGGACGAAAGGAAAACGTGGGGATTGACTATATGGCAGAGCTAAAACTAATATGGATTTTGAAGGTGCGCGAAATTTGAATGACAATATGGGTGTCGGCACTGGATATCAAGACTTTCATGATGAAGACTCGGATTTGGATTTGGATCTGGTAGATATCGAGGCACAATCTTTGTTACCTCATGGCGGTGACGAAGAGTCATGGGCAAGTGGTAGTAGAGATCATAGTAAATCCCGTTGTTCAGATTCCAATCAACAATATGGTTCTTGTGATTTATAGCATCTACCCAAACATTAGCGCCAAGAAAATTACCAACACTTGAGATATCTCGAATAGAATTTAACAAGTAAATATTAAACTTAGAGGAAAAGCATCGAGATAGCAAATAAAACCTTGAGGCTGTGAATAAGCCACAGCATATTTATAATTTTTTCGTCTCACTGATTTTCCTCTAGAAAATGGTTTGCTCTTTGTTTCAGTGGCATTTTTAAATTTAATTCATCCCATAACTTATTAGGTTGGTTTTTTACTTTCGAATTATTTTCAAATCAAAGTATTTTGGTTTTTATAATATAATACCAGCAAAATTTTTTTTTTAAAAAAGGAATTATAATAAAAATTTTCTAAGATTCATTGTCAAAAATAATAATTTCAAAAGATCAAGCAAAAGTTTGTTATCTTGGAATATTTTTTACAATCTAATTTTTAATAAAGTATAAGCTATTTTCGGTTATTATATTATAAATTCTGTCAAGATCTGCTGTTATTATAAATTTAAGCTCACAATTTTCAAAAAACAAAATTTTTTTAAAAATGACTCTGAACGCACCCCCTTCGCTTTCTTTGACACCTACCAACGCCGTGCACTTTCTTTCCCAGGTACATTTTCCAATTGACTGACTCAGTTCTATGCTCTTCAGCTCAACACTTCTTAATGTGCCTTTTTTGGCAAGTAGGAGACCACCACACTCATTGTAAAAAACTTACCTGACTTCCCTGAAACAGATCTGATCGACTTTCTAAAATGTTTTGGCCCTCAGAATTTGCGGCTGCTAAACTCCCAACAGTTGGTAAGCCACCTCCGCGTGTACTTCCAAGCTAGGCCATCAACCCTCTTCCCATAAAGTAATCAAGTTATGTTTCCAATAAGAAAAACGTCGCATTTTTGGATTTTCCCGATCGCATATCCGCTTCAGCAGCTTGTTCAAAAATACAGGGCCTGGGCAAGATCGGTGGCAAGACAGTGAGAGTAGAGTATGCTTTGCCTAGTAAAGAAGCTCTAAGGAAGGGAAAAGAAAAAACGACAACAGAGGGAAGTGAGAGTTCAAAAGCAGAAGGCAAACCAACTAATTCTCCGCCACCGCCACCACCTATTCCCCCGCTTCCTTCGGAAATAGGAGAACCCATTTCATCTGCTTTAGGGTTTGTTTACTATAAAGAATGATATTTTGGTTTCCCAATATTAATTCCCTTGATATATTTGTGATTTAAAAGTATAAATTATCCAGCTCCACCAACCCTTCATTATCGATATCCAGCACCAACTGTCGAAATACTTTTCAACATAATGAATGCGATCGCTGCGGTCCCGAACTTGTATGTTCAGGTGTTACATTTAATGAACAAGATGAATTTACCACCGCCTTTTACCGCAGTGCTTCCCGAATCGATACCTCCATTGCTACAAGAACAATATTCTGAAGTACAAGGAGGAAATAAGAAACGTAAAAAGAAAGATGTTTTACTTTCGAGTGGTGAATCTGAGATTGATAGCGAGGAAGAGGAACAAGAGAAGAATAGAAAGCAAGGATCTAAGAAGAGGATTAGGACAATTACTGATTTAGCTACCAAGATGAGAATACCTACTACATCATCGTCAATAATTGGCAGTGGTGCGATTCATTCCCATTATCCAAGCCAAGTTACTCCTCAACACCACATTCCATCACCAATTCCAATAAATCCGGGATCATTATCTTCATCTACCCAACTTGATCAAGATTTTATTTCACAACCTCCTCTTCAAACTCCCTCTATGCCTATTCCAATTCAGTCCAAACCGCCTCATTTTACTGAATACTCTAACTCATCCAGTTCATCCGTGAAGAATAAAAAAGTTTCAAAACAGTCAGAACTTCTGCCCTTAATCGCTGATACAAGCACGGATATAAATTTTGTTTTGGAATCCATTTCAACCCAACAGTTAAACGACAACAAGATGCCTGAAAAAGGTGATCTAAAAGGACGCGTTTTTCCAAGTGATATATTTTTATGTCTATGTTAATACTTATGTTCCATTTCCAAAAATAGAATTGAAAAATATTACAGCAATGAAAAAATATACACGTGGAGAACCTACAGCCACACTTTACATTAAAAACTTGCAACAAAAGAAGGTTGAAGTCAATGATCTGAAACATATTTTTGGAAGATATTTTAGGTCACGCGAAGAAATGGAAAGGTAGTAAATTTAATTATCTCAAACTTTTCCGTTTATTTCTCTTTGACGGAATTGTCTCGCTTCCCTTGAGCAGCCAGTTGGAGATTCAGTTGATGAAAGAAGGTCGTATGAGAGGCCAGGCCTTTGTTAAATTTCCTGATGTGAACATAGCGAAACAGGCTCTCGATGAAGTACATGGTTATATTCTACATGAGAAACCCATGATTATAGTAAGCAATGAATAGCATTCACTTGACCTTTTTTTTGGTAAAAATTAACGATTTTCGATTTTCAGCAATTTTCTCGAGGCCCTTAATCTTGGTGTTGATCGCTCCCAATTTTTCGAATCATCGATTTTGTAACTTAGGATATACTAACAACAAAGCACATCAGTTCTTTATTTATTATCAGAATTGGGAATTATATCATCCAAGCTGTCTTGCGCCCAGAATTTTGAAATTTGAAATTTCTTCTCTATTGTCCGATATGAATTATTTTATAAGAGACCTAGATTTTTCTGTCATCCCAGAAGCGCCCAATCCGAAACAATAAATTCTACCGCTTTATATAATTTATCTGGTCTGGTAAACTTTTATTTTCCATTAAATATAAAACCTGAACACATCAAAAAATTTCCTCAAAATCATAAGGATTCCCATTTGGTCAAAGTGATACTGAAGAAACGGTGTAAATACAATTCTGATGTTTGTCTCTTCGGTCGTATTTAAATCACTCCTTGCTTTCAACATTTTGTTAACCGAGATTTCCCCCTCCCTTGAGGAATCTTATCTTTTTTCACATTATTCTTTTGATTCTTGCTTCTTAATCTTGAATTAACCTGCTCTTTATCTGACCTCTTTAAGGAATTAGATTCTTGCTTCGACTGCTTCGATGGCTTCTGGTTTTTCATTGGGACTCTCGGGTTCCTCTTCCTGCTCCGCAAGTTCATTGTATGTTCCATTGTAGAGCTGGGCGTTATAAATTGGCAAACTCACCGAGTTCCCTGTTTTAATTTGCATGGACATAATATTTTTTCGCTTCTTGGGTAGCTTTTCCACAATTATAGGGACGCTTAAGTCGAGATTCTCCAATAATTGGGACACGGAGTGGTTAACATTGCCGATTTTTACTGCGCTATTAATAATCAATTTGTCATCATCCATTGCAAAATTTTTAAGTAAAAGTATTTGATAAATTTTCATGAAACGCTTTCCATACATACACACACGTTCCTGTGCTAAGGTGCAAATAGGTGGAATTACATGCCCGATCAATTTCGGCCTTTATATCACCCGACTTTAACTTCACTGGAATTGGCTGCCTGTAGGAAGGAAAGAATGATATTATCTACCATTATAAGATAATCTAAAAATTCTCTTGCGTATGAACACATATGCTTCCCGTCTCTCTAACTCAGAGAAAAATAGACTATTAAACTTACTTCTTTTTTATAAAAAATACCTTCCCCAGCAGTTTTGGCAAGCGGTGTAATATCCGTTCATCGGCAAGGAATAGTTCAAACGCATCACATAATTGTCTTTTTGCTTCAAATTGTTTATACTTTTTACGAAGTTTATCGAGACTAATAACCTAGACATTCAAGGGAAATATTGAATTCACTAAACTCAAAATTAAATTTCAGGGATATAAATAGAGGTTAATAATAGAATATACCTTAGTTATTCGAGTGACATTATGTTGTGATAAGAGTTCTTTAAAATCTTTCTGTGGATCCTTGGTGAAAAGGCAGACTTCAGTATCAGGGCCATAGAGCGCATGCCGAAGAGGACTATGATTCAAAGGGAATCCGAAAAAATAAATTATAATTGATTCAGTTCGTGATGTATTTGGATCCATCTAAGCACTTTAATCCAATGTTAATACACGAAAAAATCAAGTAGGAAATATTATCGGTAGAATGGGAGCCCAATTTGTTAAACATCCCGATGATTTACATTTTTATGGGTTTATCCTTTCCCTGTTCCGAGAAAAGTTTCGTTCCAATGGTTAACCATATGGTCTGACGCTGCTGTATTAGTAGATCCTTGCCTTTGCGATCTTTTTCTCGGTTTCCCACATGGTTAAGTAACGCTTCAGCTGCCTTAGCTGCCTTTAAGAATCAAAAACCCATCGATAAAAGAGTAGGTAAGTAACGAATTCAATTTTGTAAGATTTTCCAAAATTATTTTTAACAGCAGAAAGAATATTACCAAATTTTTATCAAACATATTGAAGAGCAGAAAAAAAAATATGAAGCGAATGGTAGTACTAACAATAAATTTTTGGGACTAGTTTGATCACGTTGAAATTGAATAACTAATATTTCCATCTGACACGTTCATAGTTTTCAATCAGTACGATACTTTCCCAACATGTTCTCCGCGTTGGTAAGCCTATACTTACAATATCTCCTTTTCTAACTCTCGCCTTCTTATCACATCATCTTTTTTCTCACTCTTTCAAAACAGAACGACTGGGAAGCTGGAACACCATATCAAGCTCCAGTTCCACAAGCTTTATTCCCTGTTCTCGCTTTGCTACTCTTAATATCTGGATTTGTGGCGTCTAGTACCTTCTCTGTGTATCCTTTTATCATCCTTGAGAGGTTTCGTGATTGAAGTCGAACGGAAATGAACTTCAAGAATCATATATTTATTCGTCCCGAATTATAATTTCTAATTAATTTTATTATTCCTGACAAGTATTCAATCACAGCACAAAAGCAGATGGATTTGCGATCAAAGAATTAGCTTCCGCAATTCCGGCATCGTTGGCGCTCGGGTTTGGCACGTTATTCTTGTTTCTTTCAGTTGGGATTTATGTATAATCAAATAGTTGTTGAAATTCTTAATAAGTAAACTGGTTCGAATAAATTAAAATTATTTGCAGGAGAAATCTTGGTCATACAAAGGGGGTTGGAGATGTGTGAGAAGGTAATAGCGGTTCATCTTAGGTACCATCAAGAATTTGTCGCGCTTTTATAAGAATCCTTTTAATATTTATTTCGTTTAATTTATATTTTAATTATAATCTTATTGAGCAAATTTCACGAAGCAAAATAATTAAATTTCAACAATTAAGAATCAAGATTTGTGAAAACCATTATATACATTTTCCTCTATTTACTAATAAATATGGTGTATTTGAACAAACTAAAAAAATTTGATTTCGACCTGGGAAATTCAATATTCTAAAAAAAATATGGTTTTACACACCATTTGCACAAAAATTTAATTCCTAAGTCCACTCAATGCTTTCTAAGTTTTCCTCGATACCAATCCCAATATTTTTCCATTGGGAATCTATTATTTCGTCTTCTGTTTTCCATTGGGAATCTATTATTTCGTCTTCTGTTTTCCATTGGGAATCTTCTTCTGTTGATAGTGGAGATAGTGTGTTGTCACTCTTGTCCCAATATTCCCATCCATAATTGTCCTCTTGTGATGTGGTATTACTAATAAATCGCGATTTTTTATCTTGCCAACTTTCTGTATCTGTGTTTGAGCCCTCGCTGAGAATTGCATCGTCATTGGTAAACGGAGAATTCATATCTTCTTGAACCGGCTGTTCTAATTCATACTTTTTGTGCACTTGCACCCACTCGTTATTTACAAGTGTAAAATCGGCGCATGTGGCTAAAACTTCACATAATTTCTCCTTTGACTTGCAAATCTGATGGATTCGGTGAATGTTCCATAGGTCATCAATAAGAACATGATCTTTTTTTAGATTATTATCAACCTTATCCTTTTCAGAAGATGAATCCTGTTCATCTTCAGTAATATGATTGCAAAGAAACTTCATAAAATAATCAATGTCTTCAATAATTTCCGAGTGACTTTTTTCCGGTTCATCATAATGTGGGAAAATTATGTGTTCGATAAGTTGATAGGCTCCAAAATTAGACGCCATAGGTGCCGCACCAGGTTCCAGATCTAGAAAGATCGCGATTTGTGTTGCGAAACCAACTGCTGGATCACTATCTTTCAATCGACCAACACCACTAAATTCAACTGAATAATTATATTTGTCTGCACCTGATAAGGCCCTAAGTATAAATATAATCATCGAACGTGAGACGGATAAAGAGATATATTATTGTTCTGGTGACCAACCATTCTTGAAATTCTTTACGGGTCCATTCGAACCGATGATCATCGATGCGTAAAATCGCTTCGGGTGTCCCATATTTCAATTGTGGAAAATATATATTGAATTCAACGTTAGGAGTGGTGACGATCAAAATTTTCGGTTTATATGCGCCGAGAACGACCTCAAAAAATTTCTCAAGCACAGGCGGATCAACGTGCTCTATTCTATATAATCAATAGAAAGAAATGAGCGCATACATCATATTATGCAACAATTGATTAAGAAAATTGATTTCCCTACACTTCCATGCAGACCACGGCCTCATATCCACAAAGCCTTTCGTCAGCCACGTCGATGCTTCCTGAATTAATTTTAAATATTGGTTTATAAAAATGCAATTATAGAATAATTATGTGGCTAGCATGTACCTTGATATAAATCCACGGTCAAAGGTGTCAGTCTTAAAAATTCATGGTCGTGATCCCATGGACTACAATTTTTGGATGTGGACTTCAATATTTCGGAGCATATATCAATACCAGCAAGGCGAACTATAGGCCCATCTTCAAAAGGTTGAACGAGAAATGAGAGAAGTGCTCCTTCCCCACACCCAAAGTCAAATACCTAGAGGAAATTGAGAGTAAGGCTTTTCTGTTTGAAATGGTAGAATTGGTAAAGGTTCTGGGAGCGTACCGAAGTTACTTGGTGCTTTCTCAAAACTTGGTTCACAAGACCTCTACGTTGTCTCCACAAGGGAGGATCAAACATTATCAAGTCTTTATCTTCGCCACCCGTTGCCATATTTTATAATGAGGTGAGTAATGATTGCGCATCTTTTTTTTTTTGTTTTATTGAGTGATTAGCCACCCGAGCCAATCAAGAATACATATGCACTTTGTGATTTTTAAAGCCTTTTTTCAAACCCAATATGAAGGCCTTTTTTACTTTCCCAATGGACCGCTGTTGCATCAAAATCTTTGTTACTTAAAAAAAAAGTATTTATTATAGCTGTTAAAATGTTCACACTATTACCAATTTGTTTGACCATTGTTGGAATTTGTATTATTGTGTTAAGAGCTTTGCTATGATTAATAAGTAATTTAATTTCCAACTTTTCTAAAATTTCATTTTTCTCAGTAGTATAAAATTGAAAATTTTTATTAATTTAACATATATTAATCATAATTAATAACTTAAATAGTTAATATTAAATTAAATTAAGTAATAATTATTATGTAATAGTAAAAATAGTCTTTACGGATAGCTCGGCTGCATTTGACATATGCCGTTCTGGCGTATCTATCGTGCCTGATTTTAGGAAAAGGTGCTGGATGGAGAAGCGCAGGATAGATAATACCGTTTAGCGTAAGGGTCTCATTGTGAATTGGGTCAAGGTTAAAGGACATTCCGGTGTGCTTGGCAATGAAATTGTGGATCGCATGGCTGGTGTAGCTTGCTCTTCGGGTCACGTTTTGCCTCCTGGGATCCCAGATAGTTTCTTTCGTGGTTACGACGGGGTGGCAATATCCAGCAACGCTCGGCATTATGTACGCGAGTTATGTGATACCTCCAGTTGTGCCAGATGGGAGGTCAAATTTGCTAGAAAATTTTTGGACGCTAGTTTGGTTAATGAGATCGATTGGGACAAAACAGTTTCGGTTTGGCATCCTGACCAGCATTTTGGTTCTGGCTTTACCAGTACCAAAACTCCTGGGTTTAGGACCTACATTATGAAGGCGCTCCATGGTAGATTGCTGGTCGCCGAACGCAAGAGAAGATATGATAAAGGCCTGCATCTAGTGTGGGCTTTTGAGTCGTCAGACCACACATTTGAGTGTGCTGGGGATATTTTGTTAAGGAAAGAGGTGGTTTCAATCGGTGCTGCTGTGTGGCGTGAGTGGTCTGGTTCTACTGTGGGAGATTCTAGAATTTTGCAAGACCTGTGTGCCCTGGCTTCGAAGTTAGACCCCCTAGCTCCACCTTTGGATAACCGTATTTATGCTGCTCTGATGAAGGGCTTTGTTTTTAAATCTTTGGTTTGTGACGCTGCCAAAGCTTTCAGGTCCGCCAAGTCTGAAAGCTTGAAGGTCATAGAATTTGTTCGCTCGTTGGTCTTTTCCCATCGTGAATTGGTATGGTCGCACAGGATGAAGTCGCGGGTTGAGTGCGAGAGGAATGGCACGTTACTTGTAGAGGAGGTTGTTGGTAGTGTTGCTTCGGCTGGCACTGGGTCTCGCGATTTTAGCCTATTTTATATAGGGTCGCGTTGTCACAATAAATTTTTTTCTAACGTGCTTGATTTCGCTGATCACTACTTGTTTCGTGATAGGTTAGGTGTTACAGTTAGTGTAGTATAGTGTATAAATATTTATAACAGAACTACTAGCCTTGACTGGCTCGGGTGGCTAGTCACATGTAGAAAACGCGTGAGTCGCGGCTATTTTAAGATCCTTAAATTTTATGTCATAGTTAGCTATTGGGCTGAGTTTAGAATTGAATAAAAACTTAATTAAATTTGGATTTATAATACTAATTAAATACTGTAATTATTATGTGATTTATTAAAAAAAAAGGCGAAAAAAAGTAATAATATTAAAACATAAGAAATAGAACCATTTATCTATATTAAATTATTCAAGTTAATTTTGTTAATTAAATTAATAAGTTATTTATTAAAAATAAAAAATATTAGTTTAGCGATTACTATTATTACAATTTTATAATATATATTACAACTAATCTTATTTAGATTTTTATAAAACATTAAGCTTTAAAAATAAATATTTTTTTAAAAAAGTAGAACAAATATTTAAAAATATATGTAATTATTATTAATAGATAAAAAATTGTTTAAATTATTATTTATTTTTTTATTTATTTTTTACTTAATAATTTTTTTATTTTTGTTGTTTATATTATTAATAACTTTATAAATTTATTATTATTATTATTATTTATTATTATTTTTTAATAATTTGGTTTTGCTTTATTATTTTTGTTATTATTATTATTATTATTATTATTATTATTATTATTATTATTATTACTATTATTATTATTATTATTATTATTATTATTACTAAATACATAATTTTTATTAATATATTAAAACTTATTTTTTATTATTGTTATAATTAAATATTAAGTTTTTGTAAACTCATTTGTAAATTAAAAATAATCAATTATTTTTTAATAGTTTTTTTTTTCTTATTATTTATTTATTTATTTTTTGTTTTTATTTGTAATAATATTAATAATTATTATTTTGGTTTTTTATTGTGATATTTTTTATATTATTATAAAACTATAAAAACTTTTTACTTATGTTTTTAAGTTAAATTTTTAAAAAAATGTCTTAATTAAAACTTGAAAATTTTTTTTACAATTTGGTAAACTTTTTTTTAAACATTTTAACAAAACAATTACAAATTCTATAAAAATAAAGAGCTTTTTTGTATTTATTCATATTTTTATTATTTATTACATACTAATTTTATGTGTAATTTATTTGGTTTTGTAAAAAAAATTTTATACAATGTATTAATATAAATAGAATTATTCTTATATATTTACTATAATCTTTTATTTTTTTGATAGTTTTCTTAATTCTTGTAATTTTTTAATGCTTGTTTTTTCTTAATATATCTTATAAATTATTTTTCTTTATTTAAACATTTTTGGATAGTTTTAATATCTGTTATTTTAAAGACATAGAATAAAAAAATCACAAAATGTGTTGAAATCGTCTTTTAAATTAGATATATATAAAAACGAAGCTTTAGCATGAATTGAAAATTCTGAATTGCACCTAAATACCATATTCATCTTCTTTTGAAATTTGATAAATCCTTATCTAAATAGAAAAATCAAGTTTTTACTTAAACCTGGAAATGATTTAATGAATCAAGGCTATATAGTGGAAGAACAAATAAGCAAAAGAGATTTTTTTAAATTTCTAAACACCGTGAAGATTTATCGCGTTAAGAAACATTATTGAACACAATAATCATCATCAACAATAATACCCAAAATTGTTGACAATCAACTTAAGTAGATTTCATAATAATTATTTTCGTTATTCATGTATGCTTTGTATTATTAATAAAGGGCATTCTTCTCTTCTTGTAGTTTTGGATTTGATATAAATCAATTTCATATAGCTAATTTTATATAAAGTTAATAGTATATATCATTTAGAACATGTTTGTTAATCAGGATTACATTATTCAAATGTTATGATTGAATTTTTAAAAAAACCTTTCATAATTACTAATCGACTGACTGATTGGTTTTTTCTATTCAAATAATTTAAAACTTAATAGATTATTGGATGATTAAAGGAGTGCAAAAGAGGGTAAAATAAAAATTATTAACAAAATTGAATGATAGGTTTCACGATTGTCGTTCAATCCAATATAGGTTTACCATTGCGATTGTATTGTTAAAACCAATCAATCTTGATCCTCGAAAGGAATTAATATTTGCTACAGGCTGCTATATGCCGTTTCCAAGCATCCTTACGGCTAAAACCTTTGTTACAGACCTCACACTGATGGTTAATTTCACGCACATGAATATTTCGGGTATGTCGCTTTAGATCATGTCTACGGGTGAAAGTGGAAGTGCACCCAGGAAAATCGCAGGCAAAATCCTTTCTCCTATTGGGATCATGAGTTTTCATGTGTTGTTCCATGTTGTATTTTCGTGAAAATCGATGACCACATATTAGGCAAGGAAATCTTCTTTCATTGTCATTGGTGGGTGAAGACTGTCCCGAAACCGACTCATTCGATTTTCGTTGTTCTTTTATTGGGGGCTCGAACTGGGTATCTTCGGCGTCGGTAACAAAATCAGTCTTTTCTTCTCCTGAATCCGGGCGAGGAAGAATTAGCACTGGATTTTTTTTAGTTGTTTTTTTTATTGGTGTTGTCGTCATCATCGTTAAATCGGTAGTTGATCTAATTAAGTTTAAGGAACTCCCAACAACTTCTTGAACAGCAGTGAAAGTTGAGATAGCAACAGAACTGCTTGGTATCAAAGCCGAAAGACCATTATCTGGATCAGAGCTACTCAAAGATAATGAGCGGGCTTCTTCTTTAACAACCTTATTCTGAGTCTCTGATATAGCTTCCTTATTATTATTGGATGGCGTACCTGCCATGTTAACTGTTAATTTTCTGACGAGTGCGATAATTTTTGTCGAGGTTATCTTAAAATACTGCAAGTTTCTGGTTTTGCAATTGATGCCTTCGTTATTTCACGGGGGTTCGTTTCGATTCAAGGAATTTCAGATATTTAACAAGCGACTTGTTCCTCACCACGAAAGTGATAACAAAGAAACTACAAAGTTAACGATCATATTGATACCAATTATTCACAGAAAAAAATAAATTGAACTAAACCACCCGGACCATCTAGTATCATCCTCGCAAAACAGAAATATTTGAATTGTCAAGTCCCAGCGTCTAAATAATTCACTTGCAGCCGTTTGTTTAATTTTATCATGTGCCATACTGATCTACGTATGTTAATATAGGTAAAAGTTATTAATAATAACTTAATTAAAATTATAACTTTAAAAGTTATATAATATGGCAAATAACTATTATATGTTCACAATCAATAAAATTTGAAATTACTAATATAACAATTAAATAATTATTTTTATCAACTAATTTTTATATAACTTTTCTTATTTTTATACTTTTTTTAAAAGCATTTATTAATTTTAAATTTTTTTATTGAAATTATTTAAATTAAGTTATTATATATAATTTAAAATTTTTATATTAATTTATTGTCAAAATATAAATTCTTATATATTTGTTAAATATTATTTGTCACTTATTGCTAATAATAAAATATAAACAAACAATTAATTAATATAAAAATTTTAATAATAAAATTTTCAACCTGATAATTTTGTCACATTTATTCATTAAGCCTATTCAATAATAATAAATAAATTTCCATCAAATAAATACTTGTTAATTGATTCAATATATTTAAAAAATTGAACTGATGTTAAATTCCAAGGATATCAGAAAGCCTACTCTTCTTCGAAAAGACCGATCTTAGTTCTGTTGCTAATATTTCAAATCATAAATTAATCTATAACGGTAATTTTTTTTTACATATCCCCATCCACTTAAAAGCCATTAGACAGAAAATTTCCTGAGAAAGCAAGCCCGAGAAAATTATAAGTTTTGCTTTATTAATAGACTATAATACAATTATGGAAATAAAATCCACCTTATCTTTATTCTTCGATACTGGATTATCGAGACAACTTTGAATTCCTAAAGCATGTTTCCGAAGTTTTGACTATGAGAATGCTAGGGATAAACTTATAAACATGGGACTGTAATAAGTTGTTTTTTTCTCAAAATTTTCCCAAAGTGGTTAGAATCAAGGAAGAGGTAGTATTGAATTCAAGAGAATGAAAGACTTGAATCAACATAACGCGGTTGTAGCAAGGCTTGTTCTTGAGCTTCTTGTTGTTCTTGTTGTCGTTGTTGCAGTTGTCTTAGATGCAATTGTTCTGTGGTGTTGTCAGCCAAAGCAATTTGCAACATCCCTAGTTTCTCTTGGAGACGTTTCAAAGCTGACATGACAATCTCCTCTGGCTTTATAGAGCCTACAGTCTTTGTAAAACCATGTTATCAGTTCAGTTAAGTATATGTAAAGATTTGCAATCCTCTTACGAACAAAAAATTAAAGGTGACGAACCTCAACAGAAAAATAGAATTTATTTGGGGTTGCATTGTAATCAAATGCTGTTTAAAGTGAGATCAAATTTTCTTTTTATCTCAAAATTAATGTATATTAAATATAAAAGTGCAGGGAATTCAACTTACGTTCATCCTCCGTCAATGGTGGCTCTTCACGGGCATTTGGACCTAGCGGCCTGAATCGCCATAGAGAAAATGAATTTTTTTTATAAAAAGGAAATTTTTAAAATAATTTTTTGGTGACATACCATTCCCTTTTCTCGTCCTCTTCAAGCCAGTAGTGAGTATGTCTCAATTTATTATGAGGATCGTATTCAAATGCGACAGCAGCACATGGACTCCACTTTGCATGTTCTTTAGCAACCCCCTTGAATTATATTAGGCACTGAGGTCAGGAAAAATCAGAGGATGAGAAATAATTTCTATTCAGAGAGAAATATCAAACTGCTAACCTTCTTTGCTACACATTTTACTTTCAATTCTTGACCTTTACGAAGCTTGGCAATTAAGATGCCTTTATCATCTTCGTCTTGAAAGGGATGGGGAATGAAAGGAGATATAAGTTTTGAGAGAAAAAAAATAAAGAAATATGGCAATTAGTGTAATAATGTATACGAACGTTTCAGAATAGGTGAAACACGAGGATCGCTTGTTTGTAAGTCTCTGCTGCAGACGTCAAGAGTCTGATTCTCTTGCAGACACTTGGCATGTAAAGTCAATTCGACAGAACAGTTTGGACAATATTGACTACAATTACATTCCTAAAAACATCGCAATTATCAGGATGATTGAGAGACCGAAAAAAATGCAAGGGAAAAAGAAGATATTTAATCAAACCCGAGTGTATTTAATTTTCTCTGCTTCCATACTGTCTAATGGGATCAACCCTAGTCTGTGGGCGATAAATTCATCAGCAAGCACCGAAGTATTTAGTTCGATTTCAACCATGTCAATTGCTATTGGTTCATTATCCTTGAGTTAAAATGCTTCAGACTTGTATAATGGAAAAACAAAGGGTGGGAAGGATACCTATAGTTGGGACCTCAGCAATCATGAGTCGTCGGAGGGCATTAGCGACACTATTTCGCCAAAGCAAAATTATAGTTACTACTAATGAAGGCTAAACCACTAAATTTCAATATTTAAAAATTGCCTTAATTCAGTATTGGTCAAAATAAATTTTATTTTTTCACTGTCAAGTTCTTGTATTATAATGTCAGGTTTGGGTCCGCCATTAAACGGGTCACTATTAAAGTGATTCATGTTGGAAAGAGTAAAAAGTGGAGATATAATTTCGGTCGAGGTTATATTTAATATTTTTCGTGACTAATCTGATCTGACTGTATTGACTTATACGTAAATATCAAAACTGTAATAACATTATATAATTAATTATTTAATTATATTAATAATAATTCTAAAAATATAACGATAATAATAATTATTTGTAAATTATAAATTATTATGTTAATTAAATTAAAAGTATTTTTGATAAGAAAAAAATTACAATGTAATTTATGATGGAAATAAAAATTATATTGATAACTTAATTTAAAAAATATAATTTTGAATTTTGAATTATGTAGACCTTATTAAATATAGTAAATTATAAAACTTTGGAGTATTGAGCCCATTCAGCGAAAAGCAGTCGGTAAAAAGGGGATGGCTACGTCAAGACTATGGGATCGACATCAACAGACTGGGCGGCCTTGGAAGCTGGTCCTAAGTGGGAGAGTGTGCACGGTACCAAATTAATGAAAGAATGCGGCCAGAACCTTGAAAGATATCTTCATCAATCTGGCCGGCAAAGGTACAGTTTGCTGAAGAGAAGCTGTGGAAACTGAACGTAGTTGGCTTCGCACATGCAGATTAGTGTGTGCTAATGTCTTAAAATGACTTTCCTAACTTTAACTAACGATCATTACATTTAAAGGTGCCGTTTTAGTCCGTACAAATCTTGATTGCCAAGCCGGGAAGTTTGTCGTTATACAAGAGAAGAGCCGGTTGAAGTGTATGCGGACGAAAACAACTTCAGCAAATCTTTGGACGCACTGGTAGAGGCGATATATGCCAAGGTAAATCTATATCAGATCATTTTGAAATTCTTTTAAAAAATTAATTTTTTTTTATTCAATCCAGCTTTTAATCACGCAGACTATGAAAATATTGAAGGTATTGAGAATAACAAAAAAAGCTCTAACAACATTACAAGATGGAAAAATAAGAAAAACCCGAAGCGATCGAATGTCGTCACAATAGCTGACGTCCATCCATCGCCGAAAAAAAGAGAGAACATAGGTCCTGAGCAAGAAGAGTGATGAATTGTTTCATAACGTAACTTACGTTCAAATTAAGGATGTAATAAAGAGTTCTTTAGAATAATCATGATTGATGAGAATCGTTTTAGTTACAAGCTTGGCTACTAGAGGAAGAATTAGTCATGGAAAGTTTTAATCCAACAAATTTAAGGTATGCTTGTATGACGTCAAATGTTCACTTTGTCTGGTTTTGTTACAGCATGCCTCATATAATAATATGTTTTTATAACAATATATTTTTAACCACAAAGATCTTTTTATACCAATGTATTTTTAACACCAAGACATTTATCATTTACCCAAATAGTATTTTTAATTTACTCAATTTCCATTTTTTCATTAAAAAATTTCCATTAGAAAATCTTGTGATCTTGATTTTTTTGAACTCTCGGGTATCCAACAAAATTTTTACTTTTCGCGGTTCACTATGCTTAATTCTCCAGTCAAACGTGTTCGTAGTTTAGAACTTTCGTCCCTTAATAACAACTTTAAAGCTTTCCATTCAACTCTGGAAGGGAAACAAGACCAGCCTCTCGAGCCCTCCTCCAAAAAGTTCTCTGCTTCTGACTTAGAAGACATGGGTAAAAGAGTTAACCCAACTAATCCAGACATAAAAAACATTCTAGTCACTGGCGGCGCAGGCTTCATGTAATTATTTTTAAAAACAGCAGTTTACTTTATTTCGTATGCATTTTTAGAGTATGCTTTGATTTACTGGGTGTTCTGTGTAAAAAACTTTTACCGGAACAAAGTCTTTAAAACAGAAGAAACCTTCCATGCTTACCAAATAGTCTTTTGCGTTTGGGACACAGTTCTAATACGGTCAGCAGTTATCCCATTTCTTTCTCACTTATTGGCTTTCGCTTGAAACATGGATAATAGTGGTTCCTTCTTGGTCCGTAAATTGGTCGTCCTATACCCTGAATATAATGTTGTTGTGGTTGATAAATTAGACTACTGTGGCAGCCTGAATAATCTCACCATTTTAAAAGGCTTACGAAACTATACATTCATTAAGGTAAACTATTAAACTATTTAATCAAAAATAATTCAAGCGTTGCTAATTGCCCATATATTCCATTAGGGAGACATAACATGCGTTGATTTCATGTATTTCATTTTGCGTGAAAAAAGGATCGATACCATTTGTCACTTGGCCGCTCAAACCCATGTCGATAATTCATTCGGTGACTCATTCGAGTTCACCAAAAACAATGTAATGGGAACACACGTAATTTTGGAGGCTGCTAAAGTAAATGGGATCAAAAGATTTATTCACGTTAGCACAGACGAGGTCTACGGAGAGGTGGCAAATACCAGCGTATGTATGAATTCTGACAACAGGGTTACCCATTTTTGATTTACTATAGTGTATTATTTGTTTTCAAAGCCAGATTGTCTTGAAGAATCGATATTGGCTCCGTCGAATCCATATTCTGCTACCAAGGCGGCTGCTGAATGTCTTGTGAAAGCTTATCAAAAATCCTTTGGCCTTCCAATTATCGTTACAAGAAGTAATAACATATACGGTCCTTATCAATATCCCGAAAAAATATGCTCTAAGTTTATTTGTAGTTTGATCCGTGGTGGTAAATGGTATGATTTGGTCTTATAATTTTTTATTTTGCTCTTGAATGAATTTGGCTCACGTTCACATCATTTTCCGATTATCATCAATAGTTATATCCACGGTGATGGTACTAATAGTCGAAAATATTTATATGCTGGAGATGTCGCCGACGCATTAGACATCATCATGCATTTAGGGAAAATCGGGGAGATCTACAATATTGGGTCGAATTTCGAGATATCAAACTTGGAGCTTGCGAGAGTGTTGATCCGTCAATTCGGATGTAAAGAAGAGGATCATATAGAATTCGTTCAAGATCGTGCATTTAACGATCGTCGCTATGCTGTCGATTATCGCAAGCTAAGAGATCTTGGATGGTATCCCCGAACGGTTTGGGAGGCTGGCCTCAAAAAAACAAGTAATTCATATTTTGTTATTCGTTTCCCTGTTAACCACATTAATCACTCACAAAATACTCTTGAAACCCATAAAAAAGTTACGTGGTACCAAGAAAATGGTAATATTTGGTGGGGGGATATCAGTGGTGCGCTGGTAGCCCATCCACAGAAAGCATTACCACCCACCGAATATGAATTACCATAAGTGATAAAAACTAAGTGTTGTGTGACTCTTCTAATATGCATCATCGTGTACGCCAACCGTTTATTTAATTCGAAATTTTGACCCAGACTTGCTGCGGATCTCGAATCGAATGTACAGTATCATGTGTGTAAATTACGCTTTATTTTGATTCGGATTAAGCTATAAAACATTTTTTTTTACTTCGATGACAAAATAATTATAATTATAATTGAAAATACAAGCTAATAATGTTACAGCCATTCATTCATAAGACTTATCGCGTCCGACAATAAAAACAAAAAAATCAAGGCTCGTAAAAAAAATCAATATGAGCTTCCGATTCTTGATAATTCCAACTTGAAATTTCTCATTCAAGAAGGAGAACGTGTGAAGAGATGCGAGCTGAGGTGAAATGTTTTAAATAAGCGGAAAAATGAAGTCAATGTACATTGGATGAAAGATTATTTATAAATAATTTATGTGTGGATAGGGTGAATATCGAGAAAAGGATCAGAGCCAAGATAAATCGGACAGACAAAGTAGAAATCAAGATAATAATCGTTTTAAAGGCTTTTTTTTATTTTCTATAAATGTTTCTTACATTCCCGTGTAATCGAAAAAATGTTTATTGTCTCTAAGAAAATTCATCGTCAACAATTTCTTATCATGTAAGGATGTCCTTTCTGTGACCGACCCAGGCGAAAGTACCTTTGAAAAAATTGCTCTAATTCGATCGCTGAAAAATGCTTGATGTTGACGATGTTCAAATCATTTAAAAGGTTTAATTGTATGTCAACCTCTCACTTCTTGCTCGTATTTTATGGGATTTCCTTGTTCTTCCCATGAGAAGCTTTGTTTCCTCCTAATTTGACAATCCAGAAAAAACGGTCAACACTATCTGAAAAATCAGGTAAATTTGCAAGAAAGGATGGTCGATTTCTTAATCACCTGGGCTAAACGGATCACATTAATGGTCAAACTCATATGTATCATACTTCGGTTTGAAGGGAAACGGATAAGGGTGGCCCCAAATGGGTTTCAGGTAGAATTGGAGGTTGGTCTTTGATATTTTTGGGCGGTCTGAAATCAGTATTCAAATAAAGTAAAATTTGTTACATAATTTAGTTAGTGACCATTAAAATTAATAATAAACTAGTTTGTATTGCACCTTAAAATAACTACTTACAGAATATCAGTTTCTGTATCATTCTCATAATCATCTTGGTTTATATCCGAAGAAAAAAGACGTTGACGTGGATTTCTCGGCTTATTGAGAATAGAAAATTGTTCCTCTTGAGACTGTCGAGATGCTGTGCCGTTTTGACTGGTCGCAGATAATTCAACCGATGAACCATTTGATTTTCCATTGTAATTTAATACAGCATGATTACCAAATTCCTCAACTTCATCGTCATCGTCGCCAGAAATGGTAAAAACTGTATCTTTGTTAAAGGCTTCAGAGGTCACCAGACCTTGCGCTATAGCTGCTTGTCTAGCTGTTTCTCTTTTCCGTTGAATTTCTTCCTCTTCAATGCGACGAGCTTCTTCTTCTTCCGCTGCTAGTTGTGCATCTGTAAGATTATATTTTGACTGATCAAATACAAGTAATTAAAAGAGGATTAAAGATTGATTAGAATCTTTGTTGGTCGAGCACGGAAAAAAGCCTAAAGACTGCAATTTGGGTTCCATTCTCTAGAACCTTGCTATCTCGTCTGCTTATCCCAAAAAAAAAACAAAATTCCATTGAAAATGAACATACCCGCTCACTAGCAAGCTCCGTAAGTTTACTTATTTGTTCATCAGGAAGAAACTGCGCGTCTTGTGTCTGTATAGCGGTCTCGTCGTCAAGTAGGACGCTGCCACGATCAGAGGCATCGCCAGGAAACTCGTCTTCTGTACCCATGTTGTTAATTCCTAAATATCCTTGTGTATTTGGTGCTCGAGAAAAGGGGTTGCCAGTGAGAAAGGCAGTTATCGAATCTGGATCTTGTTCTGCCAACAAGTTTACGAACTCAACGGGATCATCGTCGTTATCATATGAATAATGATTAAACGGTGGTTGCATGTCTCCTCGACGGGGTAGACACGGACAAGTTTTATACAAACAGGCCCACATTGTAGCCAGGACTCTGTACGTAAAGGAAAAGTAGGTGTTATGAAAACCTTAATACTTCGGTTACTTTCTTCGATAATCCTTTAGTACTTTTCCAATGTGGTCTAAACCAGACTAATATTGACTTGGACAAAATCAAATATGTGTAACAAATTCTTTGCAGAAAGAAGAATCCATGATGGGATCAATTGGTATATAAGGAAAAAAATCCTAACCCTTTACTGTCAAATATTTTGTTAAAGATTAATTATTTGCAATAAAATAGGAATGTTTTTAGAAATAAAGGATTTTCTTTGACCACTTTTTCAAAACTAATTTAAACAGTAATAATATAAAAAATTAAATCCTTTTTTTATCGTAATTATATTTTCTTATGATTTATAGAAAATGCAATTTAAGTAAAAAATAAATTTAGCATTTTTTTAATCTATAAAACGACACTGAAAAAACAGTTTAGTAAACTAATGTTAATGCAAAAGCTTGATACACCAAAATAATTATTAAAATTAATTTCTATAATATTTATGATAAAATCAAAAACAATGTGAAAATGGGTTAATTTAAAAATATATATATGAATTTCTTTGACTTTAAAAGCTCAAAAATATTATTTTTATAATATTACCGAAATAAATTAAACCGCAAAATTATAATCAGAATTATTATGTAAAAAACAAATTAAAGTAAAATTTATTGGTTCATATTAAATATATTTATCTTATAAAAATTTTAATTTTATATAATAAAATTAATTGTAATTTTTAATAATAATAATTTCAATAAATATTATAACAAAATATGATCCAACCACTACATATTTACATATAAAATAAGATGCTGTTTTTATATTAAAATTAAAGATTAAATCTTTTTAATTGCTTTAATTTTAAATTGTAACTTATTATTAAATTTAACAGCTTTAAATCTTTTTTATTATTAATTTAATAAGCTTAACTAAATAAATAAAAATTTAACTTTATAAAATATTAAAATACTGGTAAAAATATTTATAGAATTTTAATTTTGTCTAGTATTATAAAAATATATGTAATTAAGTTTTTTAAAAAAACAATTATTTTTTAAAAACAATAGATTAATTTTATAACAAAATAATTAATAATAATTGTTAATATAAATATTACCAAAACCAAACTTTAAACTTGAAATTTTAAAAAAAAGTTTTTTTTATTTTTATTAATTTTTACAATTAACAATTTTTTTATTAAATACATTTTTTTAATATGTTAATTTTAACCACAATATTAAAAAATTTTTAAATTAAAAAAATTACAATTACATATTTTTAATAATAATTAAAATATAAAAATTAAAAATAAATTATGTTTAATATAAACTTAATTAAATATATTATTAAAACATATTATATTATTGTAACAAAAAAACTTTTTTCTCTTTTATGTTTAAAATTCTCTAAAGAGCATGAATTTTAAATAAAAAAAATGTTTTTTTGTTTTTATATTTCACAATTTTTTAAGAAACAAATCTCTTTATTATTAAGTTGGCTGTTATCATAAATAGTTCTGCAATTAAGAGGAGGCCAACCAGAGTTTTGGCTTTAGGTTCAGTTAATGAAAGCTTAACTTAAAAGTTAAAAACTTTTTTTGGCAAAGTAAAACATTTAAATAATAAAATATACTTAAATTTTAGTAGTTTTAGACATGTTATTAGTCAGTTTACTAGAATAAATACAAATAAAAATGCTCTTAAAATGGTCTTTCTTAATAGTAATAATAGATATGGAGCAAATAGTAAAAATGAAAAGCAGTTTGATTTTAAAACAAATACTTTTAAGGCCAAGTAAGTAAATATTGGTATTGTTTTTGGTTTTTCTTACTATAATATAGATAATAATAAGAGTTTTTTTCTCCTTGCTTATTTATTTTTCTGGACAAAAAATAGATTGATCTTAAAATAATTAAAACTTAAATAGAAGTGTCTGTTAAAAAGTCATTTGTCTTGAATATTAATCTTCCAGCAGTTGAAAGCAAATTAATAACAATTAAGATTTAGTATATCAGAAAATTATTTTCATTAATTAATAATTTTGGAAAGGCCACTATTTTCTTAAAATTTGAGGAAATTATTAGATCTATATTTATATTAGAAAAGAGCATAAAAAAAGCTGTATTATTGGCTAAAAAAAAAGATTATCATAAACAATAATATCAAAAAACAAAAAATTAGATTAGATTAAACTGTAGTTATTAAAAAGATTTCTATAAATACATTAAAAGAAATAATTGGCATTGTAATATTTGAGTTTAATCAAATTAAGTCAATTTAATTGTAATTAATTGGACTGTAACAAAAAACTGTAACAAAAAACTGTAATAAAATTTGCTGAATTAAGTCAGATAAATCAATTGGCAACCAAATAGTCATTTTTAATTGGAAAAAATTTAGTGTACATAATAAAAGCTGTGGAAAATCATAATGTTTAAATGTCAAAAAATCAGTTTAGAGTGTTTTTATTTACTTTGTCTGTAAGAATAACTTATAATTTTGGCATTTTATTAAATAAAGTTGGTAAAAAAACATATATTATCAATTAATTATTTGAAAATGACAATAAAATTTATTGTGTTATAGTTAAATTTGATTTGAATTAAATAATACTTTGGAGTTAGTTTTTTATACAAAGCTAATTTTTGGAAATGTAAAATTCTCTTGGGCTAGATTAGAACTGGTTTAATGTAAAAAATGTGGATGTTTTGACCACTTTTTTTTCGATTATAATTTTACAAATATTGTTATTTATAAAAAAAAAAGTACCAAAAAAAGATAAAAAAAACAAATCATAAAATAAACCAATAGAAAAATAGTACTTAATGAATAATTATATTTTCAGAAATAAGCACATTTTCAGAAAGTAACATAAAAAAAAGAGAAATGTGTAAAATTATATATATATAATAAAAGTATTAAAAACAGAAAAGACAAAACAATAGCTATAAAATAGTAGTTAGAGATAAGTAATTATTCAATAACTTTTTCTTTAAAAAATAGTTTTTTATAACTTGAAGTAAAATCATATCTATATCAATAAAAATATTTATTATCATCTAATTTATGTTGTTATTACTTGATTAAAAAATATTAATTATTTTCATACTATTAACAACTTATGTTAAACTAATAGCTTTTAATTATGATTATTAACAGAATACTAATTTTTTATTTCTTTTTTTATTTTTTTTTATTTTTTTATTTTATTTTTTTTGTTGTTTATTAATTAATTAAGAGATTAAGTATTAAATAATTAACATCAAAAATAGCTTGGTAAAAAACCTGTGAAACAAAAATAGAAAACTTAAAAATAGCTTATCAGAAGAACATAACTGCCAGATTAAACTGGCCATTATGCTAAAAACAGAAATTGAGAAAAAATCATTAATTGAATCTTTGTCTATTATATAAAAAACTCAATAAAAATTTTTAAATTACAAAATTTTCAGAAATTACTATTGTTAACAATTATTGAGTACCAAGTTATAGGTTTATTATTTGTTCTAATATCTTAAATAATTACTTGTAACATGTTTGCTACTGTTATGAAAAAAATTTATAAAAAATATATCTTAGATGAAAATTATTTTTAATTGATATATTTATATGCTAAAAAAATGGTCCTATCTTATAGTCTGTATTATTTGAAAACAAATTTTGGACACAAGTTGTTTTTTCAGTTGCTGTTCTTGTTTAAGCTTATTTGATTTTTTTCTTAAGTTATTTTTTTCTGGTGTTTCTTGTCTTAATGTTATTTTTTTTGTATCTTAAAAAGCTTTTCTAATTAACAATTAGTTGGCATCTTTAAAATAGTCTCTGAAATTGTTGGCTGACTAAGTCTCTAGTATTGTGTAAAGATTGGATAGTATAGATTTAATATCTTTCTATTTTGTTTCATCTCCTTTGCATCTTAGCTTAATTAACTTAACAGACTTTAGTGTAAATTCGAATTCAGATATGATTTTGGATAATTTGCAAATGTTGTTTTCTTCTTTTTTATTGGCAATAAATAATGTTTCAAGTTTAAATACAAGCAGTTTTAAAGTTTTGACTGCCAAAGTAAGTGGTTTGAAATCGAAATTGGTTGTTTTTGAGATTTTTATTTTCTTTGTTCTGGTAAGATTAGATGTATCTTAATTCAAGTGCTCTGGTGTTTTTTATATCTTAATAACTGATTTAATTTAAAAGATTACTATATATAATGTTTAAGATATCAATATTTTTGTCAAGTAGAAAAATATTGTTTGTTGGCATATAAATTTAAAAAACATGATTTTTATTATTATGAAAACCAAGTTAAAGTTTAATATTAGACAGTAGATTATAAATAAGTTTAATAAAATCTGTATTTTTACTTCTGATTTGGATGTAGATTTTTATGATGTAGAGATGGCCATAATTATAAACAGTTTTTTGGCTTGACATATTTTAAAGATTGATAAAATTCCAGATTGACTAATTTCTGTATGTTTTCTGTTTAAAAACAAGCTTTTAATAACAATTTTAGGTTTGTATACTAGTGTTTCTTCTGAGTCTAAGTTTAAATAAGCTTCAAAGATAAATTTTTTTATTGCTAAAGTAATTAATTTCAGTATTTTTGTTGTTTTAAGTGGAGATTATAATAAAAATAAGTTTAAAAAGAGTGCTAATTTCAAAAAATACTCTAATATGAGAATAATTAATTCGCTTATTAAACATTTTTTGGTTAAAATTCCTACTTAAAACAACTTCAAAGGAGCTAAAAAAAGTATTAATTATATTTTTGTTAGTAAAAATTTGTTATTAGTAGTTACAAATTATGAGATCAATTGTGTATCTAACTTTTTTGATATTGATCACAAAGCAGTTATAATCTCATTTAGATTGGGTAGTCTTTTAAATATTTGTTTGAATAGTATTTACAAGTAAGTGAATAAAGATTGTTGAAAATTCAAAATTGAAAATGCTAATAGTGCTAAATGGGTTAGTTTTTGTGATCTTTTTTTTATTAATCTTTTTTTGATAAAAAATAAGTTTAATAAGACAAATATGAAGAACAATCAAAATATAATATGAAAACTTTTAAGAAATATAATGATAAAATTGGTTAATAAACATTTTTTAAATATTAGTATAATAAAACCAAATATTTTTTTAATAAACAGTTATCAAGATTTTTTAAACTAAAATTGCTGGTTGCCAAATTGGTAAGATTTCTTGGATTTGGTAATATATCTAAGACTAATTATTTGCTTTGTGTTTGGTTGATTACCAATAAAAATAAAACTTTAAAGATACAAGTTATGGTTTAGAGTAATGCTAAATTAGTGGACATTTTCAATAGTTTGTTTAAAATAAAAAAAACTATTGCAAGTCCAAAATATATGAGTCCAAAACTGCTAAAACAATTGCTATTAGATATGTAATTAAAAAAAAATAAAAAATTTTTGTTCAAATAAAGACTGTATAATTAAGAGTATTTTAGAGAAATTTTTTCACAAGATAGTATTAAATTATTTAATGGTTAATAAAAAATTGATTTTGGAACTTGTAAATATTAAGGCTAAAGTTAATATTATTATGGAAGATTAAATCAGAAAATAAGCAGTTTTAAGGTCTGTACCTAAAGTTTAGGCTGATTAATATGCTTTTTTGAACTATGTAAATAATAGTGTATTTTTAAATATTATAAATATTATTAATTTTAAGAAATTAGTTTATGTGATCAAAAATTTGTTGGATAGAAAAGCTGCTGGTCTAAGTATTATCTCTAATAAGTTGTGAAAGCATTATAGTAACAATATTTTCAAGTGTTTTTTGAGCTTTTTAAACTTATGTTTGATTTTAAATATAGTTTTAACTCAATAAAAAAGGGCATGAGTTTTGATAATACTTAAATCTTATAAATAAGATAGAATTTTAATAAACACTTTATTCATTGCTCTAATTAAAACAGCCAAAAAAATTTTTTTAGATCAAATTTTGTTTGCTTATAATATATTTAGTGTTTTTTGTAAAGATAACTTTTCTGTCTTAAAAAATACTTTAATATAGTTTCTTATCTTTGTTATTGGCTCAGTAATAGAGAATACTTTAAAAAAAAATAGAAAAATATGACTGGTTCTGTAAAATATGTACAAAGCATATAATTCTGTTAATTAACATTATTTGAAAACTAGTTTACAGTATATTCAAATATGTAAGAGATTTATTGGTTTTTTTAACAATATTTATGAAGACAAAATAAATAAGATTATAATAAATTTTGGTTTAATAAATAGATATTAAGTACAAAATAAGCTAGATTAAGATAAAATATTCTTTTTTCTTTTTTGAAGAATCTTTTATGATCTTTTTTTGTATAAGATTAAAAGACATAAACATTTGTGTAGATATTAAATTAATATCAAATTTGTGGCTAAAATGGGCAGAGTAAAAGCCAAAAAGAATAAAACTTTCTTTTTTGCAGTTAGTGTATTTATTAATAATACTATTTGGATTGAGAATACTCAAGTTTTTATACAGTATATTTTGAATATTGTCAAAGAATTTTTTTTTAATAATATCAAAATTAACAATAACAAAAACAGTGGCTATTTTTATTAATCAAAAGATTAAGAAAGCTTTTTTAAAAATCAATAGATTACCAATTTTGATTGTTAAAAATAATGTATTACACAGATATTTAGATATTTTTTATTAACAAATGATTTATTCAAATTCAGTTTAGTTAAGACTTAGTCTAATATCAAGTTTTTTTCAAATTTGGTACCAAAAAAAACCGTTACAGATAACCAATTTTTTTATTTGGTTTTAGCTGTTTTGTAGTTTATAGTTGAATATTAGTTACAGTTTAGTTTTGTGTTTTCTAAGATTTGCCATTAATAGAATGTTTTAATTAAAAAAATTTTTAAGTTAAAAGCTAGTTTGTTATGTGATTTTTCTAATAAAACATTGTATTATTTTTTATTGTATAATTTAAAAACATTTGAGCAAATTCAGACTGAAGAAAAAATTGCTTTGGTTGTTGCTTTTGCAAATATTATTGGTATTTTTGGTTGACTATTTGATTACAAATTATTAAATATGCAGATTTTGAACTGAGATCTTTTGAACTTTTTACATATCTAACTAAGTTAAGAATTGGTTTTTTTAATAATTTTTTGGCCAAAATAGTACATATTTTTTTGGATAATAATCTCTCATTAACAAATAATTTGTTTTGTGTGTTTCTTAGTCCTAACAAGTTTTTTATGTTAAACATTCTAGGAGCTTTTTTGTACTTTAATAAAGTTGTTTTTTTGAAGAGATTTAATATGGCTTTTTGTAACAAACTTAGATAAATATAATAAAGTCATAAATTGAAAAATATTTTGTTGCTGAAAAAGATTAAATCTCAAAGAGCCTGTGTCTTTTTGGTTTACTTTGACATCAGATTTTTTGTATAATGCTAATCTTATATTAGCCTTTTTTGGTGTGGTTTTTGATATAAAAGATAATAGTATTTTGTTAACAAATTAGTTTTCAATTTTGAAAAAATATATTTATAAGATTTAGTCAAATATAATTAATATATATACAGATAGATTTTTGGTGGATTTTAGTTCTTTTGCTATGGCTGATAGAGCTGTTGCATATTTTTTTAAAGTTGATTTGAGTGTTAATATTAAGATTTATGAGTTATTATTATCAACAATAATTAAATTGCAAGCCATTACTTTGGCTTTGAAATGTGTGCTCTCTTTTTGTATTGTAATTATATACTTGAACAGTTAAGCTGCCTTAAATACATGTGTTTTGTAATTGAAGTTGTTAGGTCTTAATTTTCGAAACTATTGCTAAATGAAAAGAAAGCACATTGTTAATTTGGTTAGAAATAAAGATCTTTTAGTGGTTTGATTAAAGATTAAAGAATATTTAAGTGTTTTAGGTAATGTTTATACAGATATTTTAATAAACAGAACTGTTTGCTCTTTTTTGTTGCTATCTAATAATGTATATAAATACTTTGTTATAGCTAATAGTTTAAAGATGTTTGACAACATTTGTTATTTTGTTTAAAATATATATAGATTAGTAAATTGTGCTTACTAAGAAGCTGAATCTGGTTTTAAGATATTAGATAATTATTTGGTTTAAAATATTGTTATGATTGAAACTTATACTTTTTATTAATTATCACATGTATTAGCCACTAATATCATATAAATTAGCCACTCTATTTTTAGAAAGTGATCATTAATCTAATCAATGACTTGACTGTTAATCTGATCATTGACCTGATTATTGATCTAATCATTAACCTGATTATTGACTACTTTTGATAACTATATAAGTGATAAATCTCTTAGCTGTAGAAAAGCATGTAGAAATCAAGAAAATCAAATAAATAAAATAACAACTTTCATTTCAATTACTCTCTTATTGCTAAATTTTTTTTCCCTATCTTTAAGTATCTAAACATCTTGGGATAAAAGACTACTTGTTGGTTATTTCTTACCTTTTTTTTGAAACATGTAATTGCAGTATTTGAAGATTATTGAATAAAATATAACTGAAGAGTATATCTGATATCTGATATTGAATTCTAAAAGTGCTGATATAAGACATAGAATTATACCAGACATGATTATTTGTTGACAGTATGGACTATTTCTTTACCTTCAAATTCCTGGTTATCCTTTGAAAAATATAGCGACTGAGATATTTTATGAAACTAATTTCGCACATTAAATTCATACTTATTCAATTTACTCTTTGAAGTTGAATTTTCTTTGATTCTTTTTATCACTCTACAATCTTGTTCTCCCTTGCTATCTGTTAGCTTGTTACTCCAACCTGTAACATAAAAGCTGTGCTTTCTGTAAGATTGTCAAAATTCACTTTGTTTCTTATTATATGGGTGATTATTTATACTTGCCACAACAATCAGAAGAATACTTTGAAGCACACAACAAAAATGATCTAGACTTTATTGAACTTAATCCTTTGCCCTTCTGCTTGATTTGCTTCCCCATTGAAGAACAATCCAGCAGACAATTTCAAGACTTTTGGAACTGGTTTCTGAATGAGCATTTAGCTGAAACTTATATAGCCTACACAACTTATTACTTTAACCAAGCTTATTTTGAAGACAACTTTAAAGAAAAAAACAACAGTATTAATCAGCTTTTATACTTCACAACCTTTGAACAACAGCCCACTGATTTCAAATATCTGAATCATCAAATCTATACTTGGATTGCTGCCCATCAAGCAACTAAAACTCTCTTTGAAACAAAAGAAAAAAGCTACTAAACTGCTCCTGTTTTTGACTTTTTATCAAGTGAATCAGATTCATCTACACAAACAGTTACCCCTGAACCAATGGCTAATGATCTCATGTAACAAAACATCCTGATCACCCTCTAAGACATACAAACTGCTTTAGGGTGAAGAAACAATATCCCACTACCATTATTCAGAGGCGATATATAAAATCTAATTGAATGGTTAGATGACTTTGAAAAAGCTGTCACAGCCAACCAATATGATAATGAATACAAGTTCCAAATTGTTGGTGGCTACCTCTAAAGCTCTCCTGCCACTTGGTTTTTACAAAAAACTGATGCTGGTGCTTACCAAAAAATCATTAGATGGACACCAACAAATGCTGAAGAAGAAAACACTTTTTTTACAACCCAGTTTGAAACTAAATTTAGAACTCCTATCTTAATATCTAAATGGTACATGAAATTAGAAAAAAAAACTCAAAATCTTGGTGAAGTTGTGACTGAGTATGTCAAAGCAATCAGAAAATTAATTAAGTGAGTAGATTCTAAAAGAAACTAGACAGAAGAGCAAAAGATTCATTTCTTTACAAAAGAATTAAGAACTGGTCTTTTCTATGCTCTTTGGCCTCTCCTGGCCCTAAAAGACAATTCCACAATGGACATAGTTATTGAACTTGCCCAACAAATTAAAGACAACCAAAAGATGCATTTGGAATCCACACTTCCAGTTTTTGCTTCTGTTCTTGTTATGGCCTCTGCTTCTCAAATGGCTGTCACTTCTTTTACTGTTCAAACTTCAGATCCCAATGAACAATTAATAAATAAACTCACAACCAATCTTGCCTGTTTATTAGAACCCTTAGCTCAAGCAGTCAGAGAAAATCAACAAATCCAAAGATCCAGATTTGAACTCCATTTTAATCAACCCCAGCAACCCTCTTATCAAAGACAACAAAATCGTGGCCCACATGTGTGTTATTACTGTGAATTAACTGGAAATTTCTCCAGAGATTGTAACAATCCTCCTCTGCTTCTTTCAGCCCCCAAAAACAATAATAATCAAAACAACAGAACCATTAACAACAATGTTCCCAACCAAAGACCCAATCATGCCAACATTAATTTCTTTGAAAAGAATCCCTTAGTTAAAGCCACTGTTTATCAGCCTTTAAACTGGTAAGCACATCTCCAAAGGGTGAGAGTACAAGCCAACCAAAAAAAAACTCTTTTTATGCTTTTAACCTAACTAATAATGACCATAACATGGATGAACTAGCAATCAACATTTCTGAATCAACAAGAAAGAAGAAAAAAGCCAAGGTTGATTTTGTTATAGATCCAAAAAAAACCTCCACATCAACTGCTAATAACAATGAGCCCCTAAAGGCTAAAGTTTTTAAAAATCCTCCAAAGTTGAAACTACCAGAAATAGTACAAAAATCTGGCCCTTATTCTGTTGTTAAAGATCTCATGGAAACCTCAGCACACATTACATTTGGTCAACTAATGACCCATCCACAGTTCAGAAAAAATTTTCACAAATCATTAATACCAAAGAAGAAAACACCAAAAATCAATAAACAATCTCACCAAGCTGAACTTGCTGATAACAGCAATGTCACCTCTCTGATTTGTAAAGCTTAAGTGACTGGTTATTTTATTGATCTGAGCCTAAACAGTAGATCATCTGTTAGTGTAATTGCCAAACACTTTTTTGAAGCAATTGGCAGAAAGATTGATAAGCCTTCTATTTGACCAATAACCAATATACATAGTGACAAGAAGAAAGACCTGGACATAGCCAAAGCTATTTCTGTTTGCATTAATAGTATTAGCATTGAAACTGATATGGAAGTATCTGAAGCAAAAGAGTACACCATAATTGTTGGCAATGAGTGGCTTAAGAAAGCTAAAGCACTACTTGATTATAAACTTTGTGAGCTAATTATCAGATGTAGTAAAAAACCTATTGTGATTAAATATTACCATTGAACAACTCTTCCAGTACCCAAGCAAAACCAAAAAAAAGAACAATCAGATGAATCAGATGATGATGAAAGAGATAAAGAAAAAAATCAAAAAGAACAAGAAGAAACTGTTGAACTCGCCTATATTATCTTTACCAGCAATAGCAAACCACTAGACAATATTAAAGCTGACAAAAAAAAAATTATGGTAAATGACAAACTAATCTGCTGGTTCTACTATAATATCCTCAGAAGAACTTTTGATAGAAAACCTGGCAAAAAAGCAAAATATAGTTATTGGTAGCATGGTCTTTATGCTAGATGCTGGTGTAATAAATCTTTGTATTCTCCTAATGATGAATGCAAGTTCTGTCTAATCTATTACAAAGATTGGGAGCCAATTAGTTTAATACCCAAAAAAGAACTAAAAGAAGTACAGAAGTCTTTTGAAAGTAAACCACCTGAAATCCAATCACTAGTTGTAAAACAAAGAGAATCTTTCTCTGAAGAAAGAAAAGTAAACATTGAAAATTTGTTGGCTAGGAATAGCTCAATTATCTCAAAAAAAGGTAATACCCCTGAATAAACTCATGTGATACAACATACCATCATTACAAAAGAAACTTGTCTCATCTATTTGAAGCCTTATCAATCTAATTGATACAATAATAAATTTATCAAGAAAGAGATAAACCAGATGAAAGATCTTGGATTCATACAAAAAACCAAGAGTAAATGAGCTTTTCAAGAAAGGTGGAACCTTATGCTTCTGTGTTGACTACCACTAACTAAATGCTATTACTATAAGAGACATATACCCTTTTCCCAAAATTGATACAATGCTAAATAAATTCAATAGTGCTGCTTTTTTTTCAACTATTAACTTAACTGCTGAATTCTGGCAAGTAAAGATAAATTCAGAAAGCAGAAAAAAAACTGCTTTTATTACCAAGTATGGCACTTATAAATTCACAGTTATGTCTTTTGGTCTCACTAATGCTCCTCTTATCTTTTAATGCCTAATGGACAAAGTATTTAAATCAGTAAAAAAAAACTTTGTTCTAGTTTACTTAGATGACATAATGGTTTATTCAAAAACCTGGAATGAACATCTTGAACATTTACAGAAGGTTTTTGACCTGCTCAAAAATGCTGGCCTTAAGATCAACCCAATTAAATCTTTCTTTGGACACCAATCCACCCAGTTTCTTGGTCATTTTATTACAAAAGATGGAATTTTCCTTGACCCAGCTAAAGTTGAAAAAGTCCGAAATATTAGACAACCAATGAATATTCTTGAACTATGCTCTTTCCTTGGTTTGGCTTCTTACTACCACAAATTTATCAAGAATTTCTCCAAAATCGTCTTTTCTCTCAATTAACTACTCAGAAAAAATGTCAATTATTACTAAGAAACTCATCAACAAAAAGCTTTTGAAATTCTGAAGGAAAAACTTGTTACTGAACCAATTCTTAAGCAACCTAATTTGAACCAACTTTTTATCCTTCACACTGATGCATCTGGCTATAGATTTGGTGCTGTCCTTTTACAAAAAGATGAAAATGGCAGAGAACATGCCATAGCATATGCCAGTAGATCTCTTATACCAGCAAAAAAAAATTATTCAGTTACTGAACAAGAATGTTTAGCAGTAGTTTGGGCTATTAGTTACTGGGATTAATATTTTCTTAGTGTAAAATTCTTAGTAGTAACAGATCATTAAGCCTTAGTTTGGCTGTACAATAAAAAGAAGTTGAAACACAAATGAATAATTTGCTGGATACTTTACTTGGATGAATTTAACTATGATATTCAACACTACAAAAAAGCAAATCATCAAAACGCAGATACTCTCTTTAGACTTATCATTCAATAACAGTACAATCTTTCAAACCAAACCAACTTAATTATTAGTATCTTTTTTATAAACAAACATGATAATGGACTTGGACAACTACTCTGTCTTAATGGAATTTTTGGGTAAAAAACAATATCCACCAGAATACACTTGACAGCAAAGAGAACATTTGTGCAAACAATCAAATTTTTATTTGATTCACCAGAACCAGTTATATAAAAGAAACAGAAAAGATTCTGACCACCTCCAAAAAGTTATCAGATTTGAAAAAAGAGAAATTATAATATATAACATACATATTGACCCATTAGCTAGATACTTTGGAAAAACAAAAACAATTCAGAAAACTTTAGCTCACTATTATTGGCCTATTTTGAGAAAAGACATTGCTAAATATATCAAAACCTGTGACATCTGCCAAAAAAAAGGCAAACCCAATTGCAAAGAAAATATTCATCCAATCTTTGTTGATCAACTCTTTGACAGAATTAGTATAGATGTTGTTAGATCTTTAACAATAACTTCTAATGGCAACAGATATATTATTACAGCTACTGATTATCTTACAAAGTGAGTAGAAGCAAAAGCCACTCCTAATTAAACAGCAGTCTCAATAGCCAATTTCATTTATGAAAATATTATTTGCCATCATAACTGCCCCAAAAAACTTTTATCTGATAGAGAAAGAGCTTTTCTCAGTACACTGGTTGAAAAACTTTGTAGAAAAATGGAAATATGTTATAAACTCTTCTCCTCTTATTACTCTCAAACAAATGGTCTAGTAGAACATTTCAACAGAACACTATGTGAAACCCTAATCAAAACCAGTAAAAAAACAAACTTATAGAACAAAGTACTGCCTTCAGCTTTGTTTGCTTATAGAACTGTAAATCATGACATAACAAATTATGAACCTTTTTATCTGCTCTATAGATGCATAGCAACACTACCAATAAAAACTAACATTGAGACAATACTTTTTGAAGAAATCACAATAGAAAATTACAAAAATATTTTGCAAAAAAAACTTGGATTCTTTGGTAGAAGCATGAATAATTGCTTTTGAAAAGATAAAACAGTTCCAAAAAAAGCTTAAAAAAAGGAAAACCTATAAAACACTTTCTTTAAGTGTTGGTGACTTGATATTGAAATACCATTTAGACAAAGACAATGTTTATGGTAATAAATTCTCTAACTAATAGAAAAGACCCTTTATAGTTAACAAAGTTTTGAACAATAATTCTTATATTCTTCAAAATCAATCTAGAACAATCTTTAACAATTGTTTTGTTCATGGTACAAGACTCAAGAAATATTATAAACGACTTGATTGGTTGTCTGTTGTAGTAATACTGACTTAAATAATCAGCAAAAATCAAGTATAAATAAATGCACTATTCCTAAAACAGAGATATCTTTAATCGATATGAACAATTATTTTCTGGATCAAAACATTCAAAACACTATTACAGATGATTATTTGAGGTCTCAAATCAAATAACAAATCCATAACTTGGTGCTTAATATCTTGATAATACTAGTAATACTGGTATGTTGGTTGTATCTGAAGGTTTTTAGAGTTGAGTTCTTTGTATAATAGACAAAGATTTAATTGTTGTCTTTTCAGTAGTCTTTCAGAATTACAATTTTGTCGAATTTTTTTCTTCTGGTAAGCTATCTGTTAATATATATAATTCCTATATCCTTCTTTTGGAGTCTTTTATCAGGCTATTCTTAACATCAATAACTTAGTGCTTAACCTTTAATCAATTAGTAAACAAAGAAAATAAAAAAAAAATAAAAGAAAATAAACAAAAGCAATTGCAAGTTAGTATTCCATCAATAGCCATGATCAAGAACTATTGTTCTAGTGTGATTAAGTATTAATTATTATCAACATGAAATGTTAATAATAGAAGTGAATTTGAGATAGAGAATAATTATTTATTGATATTTGAGGATTAAAAGGTTGCTTAAATAAAATCTAAACTGAGAGGTCTGTTTTTACTACTTCTAATGCTACTATTATATATACATAATTTGAGTTCTACAAGATTACTCCCATTTTCGAGCAATGTGCTATAATTTCTCAAGTAATATTCACATTTCTGAGCAATGTGCTCATGTGCTAACTACTAATCTTTTATTGGTCTACTATTTTTCTATATCTGTTTTCTTTTTATAAGTAACATTATCTTCTCCTTTTTAATATTGAGCTCCATCAAAATCTTTGTTTTGAATTAATTCTAATACTTCTTTTTCAAGTACTGTTTGTTTAACTCTGTTTTTTATGTCTTCTATTTGTGTATTGTTTATTTTTTCTCATTGGTTAATGGTTATGGTTTCCATGTCTGAGTGTAATAGTATTTCTGGATAGTTCTAAAATATGTTGTGTAGTTGGTACATTGTTTTAATATGTAGTGTTGAATTTGTTTTCTTTCCAATAAATTCTTCAATTTGTTGTATTATGTCTTGGTTGAATATTCTCTTGGATTTGTCAATATACAACTTCTGAATATTCAACTTTTGACCTAACTGGTAGTAGCAATGTAATATTGGAAGTCGTTCTGTCTATTGCTTCTAATTTTTTTTTGTAAGCTCTTCTGTTGGTGCCATAATAGGTATTTTCCCAAAAGTATTCTTCACTTTTTCTATTAAGTTATCTGTTCAGTTTTTATTATTCTCTAGTGACTGCTGATATGATGTATTCTTTGTCTTTCTTTGAGTATTTCGATAGCAAATTATTTGGTTGTTAATAACAATTTTCATGTCTAACTGTTGTTAACTTAAGGCCTGGAACAATTGTTGAGCTATAGTGTGAATATAATCTGGTATTTCTATTTTTTTGGTTGTTTTTATCATGTGTACTGTGTCTTTATATACTTTTTTGTTGTTTAATTTGACGTGTTTGGTTCAATAACTATGATTGGTTCTAGATTTTGTAGAATCTTATCTGGTTGAACTAGTATTCTTTGTACTTTTAGTTGTGGAATGTTATTGGTGGATAATGATGCTATCTGGTAATATGGTTTCAGTCGATTACTATGTGCTGCTTTGGCTAAAATTTTGTTGTCCCATCTTAATTTATAAGCTTTATTTCCTAGAATTTCTTCTATGTGAAATGGTCCATCTCATTTGGGGTCGAATTTTCCACTTCATTGTTTTTCCGCTTTGGTATGATGTAATAGTACTTTGTCTCCAATCTTGAATTCAACTGGTTTATCTGGTAGTTGGTTATTGTGTCATTTTTTTGCTTTTCTTGTGACTTTTGGATGTTATCAGCTGCTTTTTGTCATCTGTTTTCTAGTGTTTCTATTAAGTTATATGTTCTTTTCAACAATGTTTCTTGGAAATTATCTTCTGTTATTAGTTCAGTTGAATATGTATTGACCTCTATCTCAACTGATAATGTTGCTGTTCTACCATATACCAATTCAAATGATATTGCTTGTATGATATCTTGTTTCATTGTCCGATAAGCAAATAATACTGATGATATAAACAAATCTCATTCATCTTGGTTTTCTTGGCTAATTTTGGCTATTGCTTTGCACAGTGTTTTGTTGAACCTTTCAACTAACCCATTTGTTTGTGGATAGTATGGTAATAATAATGGTTTTTTTATTCCAAATCTTTGGCTTAATTCTGCTAATGTTCTATTTACAAAGTGAGTTCTTTGATCTGATAATAATTCTTTTGGACATTCATGTCAACAGATCAGATCTTGATGAATGAATTCAGCAATGGATTTTGCATCTGCTCTTTGAATGGCTTTTGCTTTTGGCCATTTAGTGAGATAATCCATGGCTATTGCAATATATCTGTTGCCTCTGCTGGTGATTGTTAATGGTCTGACTAAGTCAATTCCAATGTAATCAAATAGTTGTCCCATTTTGATTGGTTTCAATGGTTCACTGAATTCTGTTCCTCCTCTTTTCTGACAAGCATCACAATTTTGAACATACTGGATAATATCTAGATACATTGATGGCCAATAGTATTTTTTTTAGTTTTTTCTATAGTTGCTTCTTTATGAAAATATTCTGCTGTTGAATTTGAATGCATATTGAACAATATTGTATCTTTCTCTGGTTTTGTAACTACTCTTGTTGACTGGTCTGGATTTTTTCTGTTTTTCTGGTACAATATATTTTGATAACTGATAAAATATTTTAATTGTTGGTTTATGTTGTTTTGTTCTTTTTGAGATAATTTTTCTTTAAACAATTGAGTATTTATATAATGTTGAAGTTGTTGGTATTTTTGTATATTCATCTTTTGTTATATTTTTGGGTTGAAATGTTTTTAGATTTGTCTTATTCATGACAAACCATTGGCATTTCCATTGTCTTTTCCTTAAATGGTGAAAGTTTTATTTTTCATTTGGCATGATGGTTGTCTCCAAATTCTTGTTTCTGAATTAAAGTCAATCCCTTATGATCAATATACACCTCAAACTTCTGACTCAAGTATTCCTTCTACTTGATGACAGCTCAATATATTGCTAAGTGTTCTAGTGCTAGAGTTTCATAGTTCTTTTCAGTTAGACTTAAGCTTCTACTGGCATAAGCTACTGGATGTTCTTTTCCATCTGGTTTTTTCTGTAATAGTACTGCTTTCAATACTTGACCAGATGCATTAGTTGTAATTATGAATAGCTTGCTATGATCTGAATAGATCGACTTGAATAAGCTTTTTTCTTAATGTATTAAAAGCTTTTTGTTGGGTTTCTGTCCATTCATATTTGGTGTTCTTTGTTTGGAGCTGGTGTGGTGGTTGAGCTATTTTGGAAAAGTTTTTAATAAAGTGGCAGTAGTATCCAGCAAATCCCAAGAATGCTCTCAATTCTGTAAGATTATTTGGTACTAGAAAGTTCTTGTCAATTTCAATTTTGTCTGGATCCATTTTGATTCTATTTTTGCTCACCACATGTCCCAAAAACTTGAGTTCAGTTTTTTCCAAGTATACGACTACTGATTTCCATAGTAATCTAGTATAGACAATTTCCATAAACTGTTGGAATGTCACTGGAGCATTTATCAAGCCAAATAGCATAACTTCAAATTCAAAATTCTCTTCTCGTTTTGTAAAAGCTGTTTTTTTCTTATCTTCTGGCTTCATAATTACTTGCCAGTAACCACTGTCTAAATCTAATGTTGAAAACCATTTCTTTCTGCTGAAAGCATCGAATAATTCTTGAATCTTTGGGGTTGAATAGCTATCACTTTTAATCACTTTATTCAGTTTTCAGTAGTCTACACAAAAATGGACTTTTCTATTCTTTTTATGAACCAGTACCATTGGTGATGACCATGAGCTCATTAATAATTGAATTAATCTGTTGTCAAGCATCTGGTTAATTTTTTGACGAATGATTTCATGGCTGGCTGGTGGTACTTTGTATGCTCATTGTTTGATTGACATTGTATCTCTGGTCTTGATTTGATGCTGGATTATGTTGGTTCTGCCAAATTTGTTTTTGCTGGCAAAGATGTCATTGAAATTATTGAGTAACATCTTAAGTTGCATACATTAAAGTGGGTCTAAATTTCTCATGTTCATTTGTTCCAACTGTTCCAGTTGAAGTAGATAACATTTTTCTCATCCATATATGGTTTGTGATGTAATATTCACATATCTACATAGTTATGGAAAATCTAAAATGGTGTCTGGCTGTTGGTCTTTAATTTTGGTGGTTAAATAGCCAATGATGGTTCTTTCTGGTATCTCTACAACATTTTCAGTGTTGTTATAGATGGGAATTTTGATGTGATTATGGTTCTTGGCTGGTATGTGAAGATTGGTAAGTTCAATCTCTCCTGATTTACACAGTGTTGCTTTTGCCTCAAAAATTTGAACCTGATCTTTTACTTTCCTTTCTATAACTACCATGTACTGGTCATATAGTGGAATAAAAATTGGTTGACAAGTGGAGATAATTTCTCCCTTGTCAGTAATTTTTTCCTCTGTTATATTAACTGGTACATCTATTCTATTCATAGATCCAAATCCCTGTATTTCTCTTGCTGTTATCCCTAATTCTTTCCTGTTTCTTATTGATACTAATTTAGCTATTTTAACCAGAGATAAAAATATTGCCTGTATTATTTTTTTGTTTGGATCTATAATGTAGACTTTTTCTGAGTTATTTTGTAGCATAGCAATGATATTTTCCACATATCTTGCATCAATTATCTCTTCTTTGATGTTGATTCCTTTTTTTGCTAGGCTACTTCTAGATACTAATTAAACTATAGTTGTTGCTAGAATTTCCAGTGCTATTTTGAGATCAATGCAGATGCACAAATGAGATTCCAATTTAATGGCATCCTTCTTTGGATATTTTAGATCAAACCCTGCATCAATATCATGTGCACGTTCTGGCATGATATCTTTATTATTGTCACTATACTATTTAAGTTTCTGCTTCTTGAAGAGATTAGGAAGTGCAATGTATATTTTGGGATTTGAATCAGAATCTGAATTGTTGATAATTTTATTGCCATTTTGAATGGAGCTAAAACCATTATTTTTGTCATCATTGTTGTCAGAGTTTGAATTGGGATTAAAATTTGATTCTGATTCTGATACACAGCTGCTCATTGGTTCGTTTTCTTCTGAGATTGTGTAGATCATGCTTGATGGTGGATTGTAAATGAAGTTATACTCATTACAATATTGAAAATCACATGGAATCAAACAGTGATCATATAGTTAAGTGTTGATTTTTTCCAAGTGTTGCTCCTGTTTTTCTCTTGTAGGTACTAGCTTTTAATAGTGTTCGTAAAATTGTTGTGGGTCTAAGAGATTTTTGACTGGTTCTGGGTCTCAGTCAAGTTCTATGAGCTCTGGGGAGTTGTTTTTGATTTCTCTGATTTCTTCAGAGAATGCTCCTTCTATTTTGGTAATTGTCATTCTTCATATTTTATTGTCATCGTATGGACAACTGTCCAATTATTGTATGGTGTTACTGGAAGTTTTTGGTCTTTTTTCTTAATAGTTATTAATACCTGTTTGCTGTAAATTCACATTTTCTAGAAGTAGTTAAACCTCCAATAAATGAATTTATCTTCAAATTATCTCCTATAATTTGAACTGCTAGACTTATAAGTGAAATAGCCAATTCCATATCAGTTGCTTTGTGTAGTTACATTGTAGTAAACATCAACTTTTTCTCAGAAATTGCTCGTCTGGAAGCTCACTAAAAATGTGTAGTTACTTTGCTGTGAAAGTCAACTCTTCTACAGGAATCTCGTCTGTAAGTTACCCTAATGATTATGATAAGAAAATAAAAGAAAAATAAAAGAAATGTAAAAGAAAATTGAATTCTGTCAAGAAAATTGTTTTCAATCCAGGCCTGAAGTCACTAACAGTTTATTGAAATTGGTAGCTAATCAATTTCAAAACATTAGTTGGGTTTTGAGAATTTTCCAAGTACAATAATTAAAGAATTTGGTTTTTCAAATTATTTAATATTTATTTTGTTTTTGTGTATAAAGGATGATTCTAATTGTTAAATCTGAAATAAGATATATTTTCTCGAAGAGAGAAGCTCTTCTTTTATACAACTTGTCATAACACTATTCTCTGAACTTGAACTCTGCTATTTTCTACAATTTTGTTGAACTAAAAATACATTTTGGCAAACTACAAGTTATTTCTGTGAACTATTAGATATTTCAGTGAACTATTAATTATTTCAGCAAATTTCTACAAATTTCGGCGAACTTTTTGAATGTTATATAGTTCAGAATATTACATGATTGATCATTGCAATTAGGTTACATTTATGTTATGTACAATTTGGGTTATTAATTAAATGATAATTTCAGACATTTTGCTAATGTAATAAGTAATAATTTGAACGATAATATATGCTAATTAATGATAGAAATTATAAAGATAATTTTATGCTAAGTAATATCTCTAATTTTGTCTGGTAACAACGGCTCTTCTCCAGGTGGCTTCTATTGGTGTCTCTTTTCTAACTCAGTCATTGATGAGAATTGTGTATTGGCACGAAGTGTCACATGTTTCCTCTCGACCAGAAATGTTATTTCACATTTTTTTGTCAAGTAATGTTTCTCTGCAAGCTAGACAAGGTTTGTTGTCTCATTTTTCTTTCCATTTTGGTTATCCAAAGCATTCTATAATGCATATGCGACAGTAGAATTTGGTCACTGTTAAGTATTTCTCATCATTGCCACAGCATACACTTATTGACAACAATTTCTTGCCACAATTGACACATATGAGTTTTGGTTGATAATAGGTGGATTGTTGTGGTGTAGTGTAGGTATAGTGATTATAAGTAGTGGTTGATGTTGGATTATTCTCCTCCTCTTTTCCTTTTCTCTTATTGTTAGCTTCTTTCCATTCTTACTTTGTTATTTTATCTTGATCATTGTTGGTTTTTCAGGCTTGGTCAGTGTTCCAAGTAAGTTCTATGTCCTTTTGCTTTCCTTTGCTGTTGTTGTCTTAGAATAGTATGAGCAGTAACTCATTATAGTTTTCGTTGGCCCAGGAGACTTGATATGCTTCCCACATTGGTTTTTTTTTGTCTTTCTTGAACTCAATTAGTGGTTGCTTAACAGTGCTGGATTTGAAATGACCACAGGTTGCTGGTACTTGGGTGTGTTAGCTATTTTGGCTGAATTGCAGTTTTTGAGTGATTCAATTGAGTATGGCATTAGTTTTGGATAACCAATTGTTGTCTACCAATGCTTAATATTGGGTTGCTTCTATCACTAGGACTTTGATAGGAGTAATGATGCCATTGACTTCGAAAGAGAAGTTATTAATTTCACCAATTGGCATTTTGGTCACTCCATCAGCAATAATTATGTGCATGCTGGTAGCACAATCAACTCTGCGATCTAATTGGTCTATGAGTTGTTATGTGATGATACTGCCAGCTGATCTATTATCTAGAATCAGTTTGATGACGTGGCCATCAACTTTTGTGTCAGTGTACATGGCGGTAATTGGTTTGGTATCAAGAGTGGCTCTACTGAATAATGGGACTGGTGTAGTTTCCTTGAGTTCGAACAAAAAGATTGCTGTTAGTGATTTGTCATTGATGACAATGACTGGAGGTATATTGTTGGTGGGTAATTGTTTTTGGTTGGTTTCCAAGTTGTTGGGTGAGGCGTCTTCTGAGGTAACCAAAAAACTTAAATAATATTGGGCATTCGGGTTTTGGGAGTTTCCGGTGCTCAAATTCCATTGTCAAGATCTTGATGGTTGTGTCATAGAACTGAGAATTGGTTAATGGATTACCATCAACGATCTCCAGCTCTGGTGTGTCAATCTCAGTCTTTGGATTTTGTTTTGAGATAAGTTCTGCAGCAGTATTTGAATTTGTTGGGGCTAATAAATTACCTAAGACTGCGGCTGATAAATGAATTGGGGCTGCAGTTGATAACTGATGGGTATTGTTGGCTAATAAATTGGCAGTTGATAGATTGGCTGTTGTGTCATAGGTAGATAATTCAGTTAATACAGTTCCAATGATTAATTATTGACATAATTCTAAGTTTGTAGTTGACAATCAGAGTTTCGATACTAATGGTCTAATCTTTGTTCATTTAGTCATTTATGGCATTTAAACTGTAAATGTCCTTGTTTACCACAATAATGACAAGCACGTATCTCCTACTGCTACTGTTGATTGGTTGAGGATGTTAGACATGACTGATTTTGGAAGCAATTCGCATTTCTAAAATTATTGCATTGTTGTAGTAGTTGATAAATTGTGCGATTGTCAGCTAAGTATCCTTCTAATTTCTGATTGATAGAATTACTAAATTGTTTCAATTTGGAATCCAATTCAGATAATCTATTTATTACTAGATTAATGGCTTGGGCATAGTTAGCTTCGAGTTCAGCTGCTTTAAAATCTCTGGCATTTGTAACTACAGCTTGAAAATCTGCTGAATGTATAGGGCATACATGTTGGAGAATACTACTGTGCAGATCTCTAATGAATTAATTTAAGATTTGTGGCACTGTGAAATAATCAGCCTGTATGGCCTGAATTTGGTGCAGATTTCTGTGGAAACATCTTAAGTAAGTAGTGACTGCTTCATTTTCTCCTTGTTTGATGGTAGTGAAAGTATTTGCTAGGTGATTAATGCTGTTATTATTACTGAAATATTCTAAGAATGCAACTTTAAATTCCTGGAATGTTTAAGATTTGGTGGCTAAACTTTGATATCACAAGTCAGCAGTATACTATAAGAAATAGGGGATGGCTTGGAGTGCTCTCGTGTCATTCTATCTGTTGGCCATGATGGCCTTTTCAACATCATTGAGCCATATTTGGACATTATTTTCTTCACTGGTAAACTTCTTAAGTTTTGCTATTGGAGCGTAGACCATTGGATCCAAGTTCAGTTGTTGTTATTGTGGTAGTAATTGAATCAGAAGTTGTGGCAGTAGTTGTTGTGGTGCGTCAACTAGTGATGGGTTGATGACAATTTCTGGAAGTAAGTTTTGCTGATTAATTAACTTGGGGTTTGGATTGTCTTAATTTGGTGGTGTTTAAATATTCAGAGTTCCAATTTCTGGATTTTTTAAGTTTAGATTTTGCTGAGTTTGCAAATTCAGGGTTTCAATTTCTGGGTTTTCTGGGATTGGGTTCTGGTAAGTAAATTCTTAATCTTCTGATTCTTCTTCTTCTTTTTTTTGTTCTTCTTCCGATTCTGTTATTTCTCAAGGACTTGTGGTTTCAAAATTGGATTGGGGTGGCAGAAATTGAAGTTCTAATGGCATTGGCAATTGTGACTTGAATCTTTCAAAATATGTGCCATGTGGTTCTAGAAAATCTTCTTTCCTTTGTTTACTCTGGAATAAAAATTGTCCAAATGTTAATGTCGTAGTTGATGTAGATGTGCCTGTTGATAAGATGTTAATGTCACTTCTAGGTGTATAGTGATATGATGGGTTTGTTGGCGATTCAACTCTGGTTTTCTTCCAAGTGGGTGGTTGTATTCTTTGAGATATCACTGCTGGTGTTTGCAGTTTTCCTTTTCTTTTACTGGTGTATGTAATTGGGTATCTTTGTTGAGTGTGATATTCAATTTCTTTATTGATTTCTGTGATAATGAATGCAAAATTGTGGTTTGTTGGTAGACTAGTGTTTTGAATTAATTCATTATAAAAAGTTTCTTTTGCTGATTTGGTATTTACTGGTGTTCCTAACAGATAGGCAATTCTCTCATTGATGTAGAAATTGAAGGCTGATTCTGCTGATTTGTGATTATGGTTTAATCCCAAATGTTGACAGTAGTGTTGAAATAAGAATTTTGTGAATTCTAAATGGTTTGCTTTTATTCTTTCTGATTCTGCCACTTTTGGAATGGGTATAGTTAGTGCTAGTTCTTTGTAGGATTATATCTCACAGGGAGCACCAAATGTTACAGATGATTATTTGGGATCTCAAATCAAATAACAAATCCATAATTTGGTGCTCAATATCTTGATAATGCTGGTAATACTGGTACATTGGTTGTATCTGAAGGTTTTTAGAGTTAAGTTTTTTGTATAATAAACAGAGATTTAATTGTTGTCTTTCCAGTAGTCTTTTAGAATTGCAATTCTATCGAATTTCTTTCTCAGTGTGGTGGCCAATAATCTGGCAGAGATGCTCTTCTGGTAAGCTATCTGTTAATATATATAATTCTTATACTCTTCCTTTGAGATCTTTTACCAGGCTATCTTTAACATCAATAACTCAGCACTTAATCTTTAATCAATTAGTAAACAAAAAAAATAAAAGAAAAATAAAAGAAAATAAACAAAATCAATTACAAGTTAGTATTCCCTTAATAGCCATAATTAAGAGCTATTGTTTCAGTGTGGTTAAGTATCAATTATTATCAACATGAAGTGTTAATAGTGGGAGTGAATTTAAGATAGAGAATAATTATTTTTTGATATTTGAGGATTAAAAGGTTGCTTAGATAAAATCTAAACTGAGAGGTCTGTTTTTACTACTTCTAATGCTACCACTATATATACATAATTTGGGTTCTATGAGATTGCTCCCATTCTTGAGCAATGTGCTATAATTTCTCAAGCAATATTCACATTGCTGAGCAATATGCTCATGTGCTAATTACTACTCTCTTATTGGTCTACTATTTTTCTATATCTGTTTTCTTTTTTATGAGTAATAATGCCTTTTATACTCTCTATGAGTATTGGATCAAAAAACTATCCAAATGCTATTCTAATCATTGAAAAACAAATCATTATAACTGATAATAATAGAATACATACTGTTATTAAACCAAAAAAAACTACTACCAGAAAAAAAGAATTGATAGTAAAATGAATAAATATTTGTTAAAAAGTATAACAGTAGCTATACTCCTACTTTCCAACACAATTGGAAAAACACTCCAAAAAATCTTACTCATAGATAAAAACTTGTCATATAGAAGACAATTAGAACTCTATGGTTGTCTTGATGAAATCATAGAGGATATAAAACTCATGAAAAAAACAACTTCAAAAATACAGACAGAAATTTTGGATATTATACAGTTAGATGTCCCAAGAGTTTTAACTATTGTTAGAAAAGCCAAAATTCTAATACAAAGATTTGGTCTCTTGAATACAAAACTTATTTCATTTCAAGTATTATATATTCTATTCATAAAAGACTTCAACAAACTAATTAGTTTTGAGTTAAATAAAACTCTTCAAATAGATTACACCATAAATAACTTGATTTTGTCAGAGCTTAATTTCTTTGAAGAGAACAATATTATAATTGAAATTTATACTTTTTATTAATTATCACATGTATTAGCCATTAATGTCATATAAATTAGCCACTTTATTTTTAGAAAGTGATCATTGATCTGATTAATAACCTGACCGTTGTTACAGATAAACTTGGTGGGTAATGAAAATGGTAACATTTGGTGCTATTAATTATTGGTGATACATTTTCCATGTGATTCTGTTGGCTTAATCTTGATTATCAGTCTCTGAAAGTCTATTTCTGAATGTGAATTTACCCATTGAGTTCTTTGATTATAAGACACAGAGTTTATCTTTCATCAATTGCAATGTTTTCCATAAATGTAAGCTTTTTTTTCCAAGCTAATGAGCACAGTTGTTAGGGTCTAGCAGTATCTTTTCACCCTTCTGGTAAGCTAACAAGATAACATTAATATCCAAAACCTAGGGGGAGCCTTCTTCTTTTACCAGGCTATCACAAAGTCTATTTCCAGACAATCAATTTTACTATGTTGCTATTTCACAAAAAAAGGTAAAAAATAAAAAAAAAAAAAAAAAAAAAAAAAAAAAAAA
>JAAOMT010000211.1:214451-232747 GCA_016748015.1 Geosiphon pyriformis | reverse complement strand
AAAAACACAAAATAACAAAAAACAATAAAAAACAAAAAAAAAAAAGAGAAAAAAAAAAAAAGAAAAAAAAAAAAAAAAAAAAAAAAAAAAAAAAAGAAAAAAAAAAAAAAAAAAAAAAAAAAAAAAAAAAAAAAAAAAAAAAAAAAAAAAAAAAGAAAAAAAATATAAGAAAAGATAAATTAGTATCATCAATCGCTGTAATCAAGAGTGATTGGTCCAAATCATTAATAGTTCAAGACAGTTATGCTAAGAGCATCTGTCTTAAAATAAAGGTACAAAACAATGGTTAATTCATGTAAATCTCATACAGTTTGAGAACATGAACTCGTGATTTTGATTTCTTTAATAATTGATTTATTTCAGAAAATAAATATGGAAATATAATAAATAAGGAGGGATAATAGATATTTGTTTCTTGTCTAGTAGTTTGTATCTCTCTGTCTGTCTTTTTTTTCTATAACTACTTGCTTTTATATATTTTTTTGGTTTTACAGGATTGCTTCTGATTGTTTCATTATTGCTAACTATTGCTTTTGTTATTTCTGTTATTGCTTTATTCTTCTATGTTATTCCCAGTTATTCTATGTTATAACATGTTATCTGGTGTTATTACATGTTATTCTGTATTATTTTACATTATAACGTATTATCCTGCACTATTTTAAGTTATAATGTGTTATCTAATATTATTGTGCACTATTCTGTGTTATGTCATATTCTGGTCACATTTTTTCTAACTTCAGATCGGTTTTTCTACTCAGATAATACCATTGACCTGATCATTGACCTAATTAATGACCTAATTAATGACCTAGTTGTTGACCTAATCATTGACTATTTTTGATAGCTATATAAGTAATGAATCTCTTAGCTGTAGAAAAACATGTAGAAATCAAGGAAATTAAATAAATAAAATAATAACTTTCATCTCAATCACTTTTTTATTGCTAAATTCTCTTTCTCTACCTTTAAGTATCTGAACATCTTGAGATAAAAGACTACTTATTGGTTATTTCCTATCTTTTTCCTGAAACATGTAATTGCAGCATTTAAAGATTATTGAATAAAACATGACTGAAGAGTACATTTGATACTTGATATTGAATTCTAAAAGCACCAATGTAAAGCATAGAATTATATCAGGTGTAATTATTTGTTGACAGTATGGACTATTCTTCTACCTTCAAATTCCTGGTTATTCTTTGAAAAGTATAGTAACTGAGATATTTTATGAGACTGATTTCACACATTGAATCTATACTTATTCAATTTGCTCTTTGAAGTTGAATTTTATTTAATTCCTTTTATCACTTTACAATTTTGTTCTCTCTTGCTATCTGTTAGCTTATTATTCTAACTTGTAATAATATTAATTAAATTCAGACTACTGCAGTTTGACATCTAGATTTATACATATTGTTAAGCTTCACAAATAAGACTTTAACTGGTTTGTACACATATTTTATAAAAATAATCTACAAAAGACTTTTTATTGCAGTCAAAAAAAAATTTTATGACAAAAAATATCCAAGTGTTTTGTGTTTACATTGTAAGAAGATTAAATTTTGTGATCATATATTTATATGTTTTAAGAAGGCTGAGTTTTATATAAAAATTTTGCTTAACCAGATTGAAATTTGAAGATTGCTGATAGAGTCTTATACTCTGTTGTCTTTTATAATTATGAAGTCTCTCTTTTTATGTTTGTTAAATATTGGGCTAAATTCTTAGTTTTGATTCTGTATACTAGATAATAATTAGACTATACTCAAAAAATTGAATAAAAAAATATTATTTTTATGTTTTACTAATTCTATTATAATTATATTAATTATAATATTTTATTTTAATTTATTTGTAAATAATTGTTTTTTTTTAAACAATAATAACAACAATATATTTACCAAAATTGATTAATTAATACATAAACTAAATTATTTAATATATTAAATTTTAATTAATACTTACTAGTTTTAAAAAAACAAATTATATTTTTATATTTAATTTTTACTACTTAGTTTAGATATTTATAAAATTATTAAAATTGTATTTCAGTTTTTATAAAATTTTTTCAATTTAAAATTAATTATTAAAAACAATATTAAGTTTTCAAAAAAAATCTAAATATTACTATTTAAATTAAGCTTATTAATTATTTTTTATCATTATTTTTAAGATTGCAAAATTTTTTGTAATATTTAATTTTGATTTTTTTTTGTTGTTGTAATTTTACATAATATTTTTTAAAAAATAATTATAAATAATATTAAATTAAAATTTATTTATTAATGACAATATATATTGTAAATTTTAAATATTATATAATTTTAAATATTATTTTGGTTTACAAATTAGTGTTTATAAAATAAAATAATATTAAAATTATTTTTTTAATCAAAAAATTTAAATATTATTATTATTAAAATTAATACTTTAAAAAAATCATATTTAATAAAAAACTTTTAATTATTAATATTAAAAATACATAATTTATTGTTTTTATTATAACTAAGTTTTAAATATATTTATTATAAATTATGTAATTATTATATTAAATAATTAAATATTTTCATATGTTTATATTGTTAAATTAAAATTAAATATGCTTAATTTTTAAAATTATAGTTAAATAAAATAATATTATATTTTTAATATTATTAATTATAAAAAGTTTTTTTATAAAAATACAAAAAATCAAAATTTTTAATAATAATTATTTAATTGAATTGTTATTAGTTATTTACAATTATATTTAAACTACTAAATTATTTTTGATAATATTTAATACTGTTTTTTAGCTTTTATAAAAAATTAATAATCTTTAATAAAATTAATTTTATAATATACTTAGTTTTTATTAAATTATTATATTGTTAGATTACTTTATTATAATAAATAAATTACTTTTTTACAATAGTCAAATTATAAAATCACAATAATTTATTAATTTTAATAAAGATATTTTATTTAAAATTAAAATAAATAAATATAAAAACAAATATATTTACTTTAATTAAATTTTAATTTTTAATTTTAAAATTTTTTTTTTATATATATTTAACCAGTAATGTCTAAATACTGCTTAGTACCATACATCAAAAATTGATCTAAACTAAATGTAAATTATGTATTTTTTATATGTAACCAATCATTTAAGCCAATTAAGACAACACTAAGCACTTACATAAATCAAGACTAGATCTTCAATATCTAAAAAAAATAAATAAGACTTATAAAAACCAAAATCAACACCAAATGTTTTAACAATACTCAGCAATTTAACCACACCAGCAAAAAGCATCAAAAACAGTCCAAAAACCGAAACTGGAGCCAAACTCTAAAATTAAACAATTAATATATTTTTTTTTTAAATTAAAATTATATATGTATATATTTTTAATTTTATAAAATAATTTTTAAGAAAGTCATATTTTTATATTATTTTATATTATTTTATTATTATTAATTATAATTTATTATTTTATGTTATTTTATATTGTTTTTATTATTTTTAATTATTTGGTAATTTTATATATTATTTTTTATTATTATTATAGTTTTATGAATATAATCTAATTACTACTTAAGAATATAAAATTAAACAAAACTTTAAATTAAGCATGAGTCATGTTTTTTCTATATATAACCAGTTATTCAGACCAATTAAGATGGCACTATATATTTAAATTACTTATCAAAGAAATATTATTCAAAAAAACAAAATTCAATCAGAGTAAATAAGAGTATAACCCAAAACAAATATAAATACTTAATTTAACACCAAAACTACAAATCAACTTAGGAAACTACAAGGATGACAAACCAGAAATCAAAAAAATGTTGAATCTATTATGTAGTTAAAAATTATGCTTTTTATAATAAGATTTCAACTTAGTAATTGACAGCCAAATAGCAGATCTATAATTTTTAACAAGACCATAAATTAGCTTAATAATTACTATACTACCATTAAATTCAGCATCCAAATAGCTTATTGTATTAGTTATCCAACTTTTTAACACAAAGCTTTTGGTTAGTAATATATACAAATTAGCAAATATCTTGGTCTTATACAAAAACTGAACAATTATATTTTCTTTAGTAAACATATTTAGTAATTTATTCTATTTTAAGATAGTATTTGATAATAATTTATTTTTGGTATTATTATCATATATATTGTTATTAATGAAATTTTAGTTATTAATTAACATAAAATTATTATTATAATTTCTATTATTAATTAGTATATATTAATATTATTTTAATTATTACTTATTACTTAATCAAATTATCAAAGATTATTATTTAATTAATAATCTAATTTATACAATAAAAATTAGAATAATTAAATGACATAATACTTCAAACTATGTAATATTCAAGAATTTACCAAAATTTGCAAAAATTTGCCAAAATAATAGATAGTTTACTGAATTAGTTAATAGTTTAATAAAATAACTTATAATTTATTAAAATATATTTTTAGTTTATTAAAATCATAGCAAAAAGAAAAGTTTAAGTTCATAGACTAGTATTATAACAAGTTGTATAAAAGAAGAGCTTTTTTTTTTAAAAAAATACATCTTATTTTAACTTTTTTAGAATTATTTTATAATATAAATTCAAAATAAAAATATACTTTGAAAACCAATTTTTAAAATAATTATACTTGAAATTTTCCAAAACCCAATTAATGTTTTGAAATTAATTAGCTACTAATTTTAGTAAACTATTAGCAACTTCAGACCTGGACCAGAAAATAATTCCCTTAACAAAATTTTATTTTTTTTACTTTTTTTTACTTTTTTTTTACTTTTTTTATTATAGTTTACAGACAAGATTTCTGTAAAAAAATTGACTTTTACAACAAAGTAACTATATAATTTAATGAGTTTTTAGACAAGCAATTTTTGCAACAGTACAGTGTTTTTATAAAATAAGACCAAAATACTGCTAATAATAAACTAATATAGTCAAAATGAATTTTGCTATTAGAATACCAAATGCTAAAAATTCTAATCATGTCAAAGCTAATCTCACTGCTTGCATTTATGACAAAATTAGCATATCTGACTTCTTAACCAACAAAATTGACTGTATTATATAAATTCTTAATAAAATAATGAACATTTTTAAAGACAGATTAGCTTTCAATATTAAAAAAACAGCACAATATCTGAAGGAGCAGAATGATATTAAAAGTTATAGCATTATTAACATAAAAATCAGTATGCTTATTTTCAGCAATATTAGAATGACTTTTAATTTTTTTTCAAGTAACTGACAAACTTTTTTTTAAAATGACTTGGCAAATATGTTTCTTTTTAATTCAATATTTGTTGTAAAAATTAGAACCAAACATATTCTTGTTAGAATAGCATATATTTAATAATACCTGGCTATTTATAAACAAAGTAACAAAGCTAGAAGCAAGTACACAATCCAAAGCAAAAATAATAATTTGCAATTCTACTAAAGTTAAAAACAACAAACTATTTACTCTAACACTAATGCTTACATTGATGTTTAAAAAATAAGCAGCAGTATCACTACAAGTACTTATTAAACCCAGACTCTTAACAAGATTATCTATATAAATACATACATTATTTGACCCAAAATTTAACAAACATTTATAAAAAACCCAAAATTACAAAGAAGTTCTGTAGAAATAAAATAAAAAACCAGTATACTACTATTCAACAAATTACCATTCCTAATAAATTTAATCAGCAAATTAAACCAATCAGGAATTAAACCTCTTGAATTCAGCTTTTTTTATCTATAAAAAGTATTCCACATAAAACACATGTCACTATAATCTAGGAGCTATTTCATAAAAATAATATCAAACTTCTTAAAAAATTCTATCATGTTTAAATAATTATTCAAGCCCAGTATATTTAGAACCACAATGATTTTTCCAGTCTAAAAAACATTAGATAAATTACTATTCAAAAACAGATTGCAAAAGATAAAAATGCATGTTGTATTAGCCAAAAAACAGTTTATAGAATTTATTGACAGCTTAACCAGAATTTAAAGAGGGTGCTAAAGCATTCAGTTAGCAATTTGTAAATCCATAGCTCTGTATTCAAATAATTTGCCAAGAATTTTATTTGTATTGGCAAAATTAATCAGATTAACAATAAGATTCTTAGTCAGCATTTGTTTAAAAATTTTGGGACTATACAATTCAGAATAATATAAAGCTTTATTGAAGAAATTTTTAAGCAAATTAGTCTTAAGCTTTAGTCTTTTTCTTAATTTTGTATTTACTTCTTATACACATTTTTTAAAACATAATCAAATTGTATCCTATAACCAATAATGAACTGTAAAACAGCAAACACTAAATACAAAAACTGTTTCTTAATAATAGTTTTCTTTAGAATCATATTTAAGAAAAACCTAATATTTGAATAAGTTTTAGCTAAGTTTGGTTTGACTAGATTATTAGTTAACAAAAAGATCTCTAAATATCTATAAGACTCGCCTTTTTTGATTACTAAAATACTTGAATCACTAATATATAACACAGCTTTCTTAGTTTTCTGGTTAATAAAAATAGTAACTGTTTTGTTTATATTAATTAAAATATTAATAATAGAAAAAAACTTATTTATAATATCCAAAATACATTGTGTTACTGCTTTGTAATTCTCAATTCAAATAGTATTATTTATAAAAACATCTGCTGTAAAAAAAAAAGTCTTACTATTTATAAAATCAGCTTTATCAGTTTTTGTAAAAAATTTTAAGCTTATTTTGTATTCACAGAAACTTTTATATTTCTTAATCTTGTAAAGCAAAAAATCATAAAAAATTCTCCATAACAAAAGTAAGAATATTTTCTTTTAATTAAGCTTATTATAAACTATATATTCATCTAAAAGCCCAAAATCAATCATAATCTGATTGATTTTTTCATTGTAAATATTTTCAAAAAACTTAATAAAGCATTCATATATCTTAATTCTAGTCAAACTGCTATACAAATAATATTATTTAAGCAAATCATATGTCTTGCACATATTCTGTAAAATCAGCCACAATGCTCTATTTTTTTTTAAATCATTTTTAATTACAGAGCCTATGACCAAAGTTGAAGTCTGTATTAAAATATTTTTAGCACTAAAAAATTGTCCTTACAAAATACTTTATATTTGTTACAGACAATAAAAATTCTATCAAAAAGAATTTTGGACAAAATTTTTCTTGTTGTTTTAATTAAAACAATAGGTTAAGTATTTGTTAAAACTTTTTTCTATTTATATGATTTAGGTATTATTAAAATTTAAGCATGTTTCCACAATATCAGAATCTTACCTAAAGACAAACAAGAATTTAGCATGTTCAATAAACATCTTAGAATATTATTTCTATAATTTTTTTACAATTCATTAGATATGTTACTTAAACTAGCAGCTTTCCTATCTAGTAATATCTTAATTATCTGAATCAACTTTTATAATTAATAATATTTATTATATTTGAAAAAGCATAATTATATACATATTCTAATAGAGCATATTAATTTGTCCAAATTTTAAAAATAGATTCTGGAATTTTTTGTTTTCTGGTTTAGTCTTCTATTATCTTATTTATTTTAATCTTAATCTTATTAAGTTCCAAAATTAATTCTTTTTTAATTACCAAGTAGTCTAAAACCATCTTGCAAAAAAGCTTTTTCAGTATATTTTTAATTATTTGGCCTTTATTTAAACAGAAATTTCCCATTTTTTTTATTGCAGTATTAATAACTGTAATTTTAGCAACTCTTAATTTATATAGCTTGGACTTATAATATTCTTTTTTGATTTTTAACAAGCAACAAAAAACATCAGTTGATTTCATATTTTTTTGAATTAAGCTCTAAATTTTCAAAGCTTTATTATAATTAACAACCAGCCAAGTTTTTAAAAAACAATCCAATTGTGATTTGTTTTTAATGTTTAAGACTTTAACAAACTTGACAACCAACAATTTTAATCTATAAAATCTTGACAATTGTTTATTAGAAAAACACTTCACTTTATTGTATTACTGTTTAAAGAATACTTCATCTGTCAAATCTATTATTATATTTTATAAAATTTCTTACATTGTATTTAAATTGCCACTACTAATGACATTAATAAACTTATTTTTTGCCAAAAAAAGTAAAGATAACAAGTGATTTTTAAAATCAGTCCACTTAAAATTATTTGCATTTTTAATTTTAAACTTTCAATAATCTTTATTAGCCAGTTTTCAAATAATGCTCATTTATATATCTAGTAAACTATCTAGTCCAACCAAAAACAAGACTGCTTTGTAATTCATATTAAAAAACTCAAAAACATTTTCAACCATCTGTTTAACCAACAAGAACAAAAAATCCTCATTTACAAATAGATAATCAATAATCTTTACAGCTTTTTTTGAATTGTTCTATGTAGACAACTTGATTAAAGACTGACTCTTGAAGACATTAATTAAACTCAAACCAATATTATTTGTTCTGGTCAAAAGATCTAAAACTGTATTTAAAAAACTTTGCAAACTGTCTTCTAACTTAAAAATTACTGGTTGATTCAAAAACATTGCTTTTGTAATAGTTTTACCATTAGTAAATACATTTAAACTTTCACTCATTACTATATCTATTTCTTGATTCTATAATAATAAATTTACCAATAGCTAACATTCAGAACTAAACTGAAAAATTATTGGTTTAAGTGTGTCCAACTTCTTAATCAGTTTACTAATTTGCTTTGTGAGACTGATAAAACTGTGTTTAAGAGCAGTAAATCTGTTATTTATTTATTTTGAAATAAGTAAAATAAACTTTATTTCTAAAGATAAGCCAAGACTTGAAGAATTATTTTGTATTGAAAAAAGAAAAAAAAAACTCACCAACAACTTTTGCCCAAAAAATGTTGTCAAAAAACACTAAACAGGCTACAAAAACCAATTGTTTAGCATAGATAGCAGCCAGTCTGTTTTTATTCACTTTAAAAAACACTTTACAAAATGGTATACCAAAAGAAACATTTCTATTTACAGCACAACTTAATAATATATGATCTAAGTTTCCATATTTTATATATTTAATAAAGCCTAGATAAAATCAGTATAAATTGGTGTTTCTCAACACTAATATGATTTTTATAACAGAATTTAATAACTTAGCAAAGTCAAAACAAATGACCATATATCTGGTCTTGGCATATATAACTAAATAATAATTAATAATCTATGTTTTTCTACTGATTAACTTAATAAAATTTTAAATGTTGTGAGCATTTGTTCTTATTAGAAAAATATAAAATAATGCTTTATTACTGTTTTTTATATTCCATGATTCTTTGTTTTTGTTAACTCTAACAACTTGTATAGTATTTTTTCTAATTAAGATAGAATATTTTGCTATAACTAGATTGATCTAATCTGATTGGCCAAATTTCATTATAGCTTTTTGCCATATTTCTACTAACTGCATTTTGATTGACTTAATTAACCCAAATTCAGAAAACATAATATGTACAGTCTTGGTTAATATACTAATTAATATTTTTTTTATTACTACAGCCTAATTTGATTATTCAGTAGATTTTTTGAAATTGGTATTCACCAAAATTTTTACACCTTTAACTATTTCAAAAGTCTGTGTCAAGCTTAATTTAAAAGTAAATATAACTTTAATAATTCCAACAAACTTTAAAAAAGTTAAAGCCTCTCCAAAATTATTGATTTTTAAAAACAGCTTTTTAATTATTATAAGTTTTTCTTGAGATAATATTATTCATAAAAATTAGAAATTATAATAAATAGATAAAATAGCCAATTAGAAATAGACATAGTAAAAAAAGAATTACAAAATTCCAGAATTTCTTTCAAAAAAATTGAAAAATTTTAAAAAATTTTATATAACATAAATTATGTATATATAATAAAAGTATTAAAAGCAGAAAAAATATTTATAAGATAATTCAGTTTAGAACAATGTTACAAATGATTATTTGGGGTCTCAAATCAAATAACAAACCTATAACTTGGTGCTTGATAGATATAGTGATGTTGTTAATTCCTGAAGGTATAATTGTCTAAAGGTTTTGGTATCTGAAGGTTTTGGTTGAGTCCTTTGTATAATGAACAGAGATTTAATTAATGGTTTTATCTGTAGCTTCCCAAAACTACAGTTTCGTCAAATTTCTTTCTCAGTATAGTGACCAGTAATTTTTCTGATAAGCTATCCTTAAATTTATGAGTGTTTTACCCTTGTTTTATGGGTTTTTTATCAGTCTCTATAATGTCTGTAACTTAGTGCTTTAATTCTTAATCAGTTAGTCAAAATAAAAAAAATACAAAAGAAAATAAAAGAAAATAAAAAGAAGATAAAGAAATAAACAAAAACAATTGCAAGTTAGTATCCTATTAATAGCCATAATCAAGAGCTATTGTTCCAATGTGATTAAGTATCAATTACTATTAACATAAAGTGTTTATAGTGGAGAGTGGATTGAGATAGTGAATAATTATTTATTAATATTTGTAAATAGAAGGTTTCTAACTTAAAGATTCTTTTTTTTGTAATTTTAATAATTATGATTTATGAGTCTAATTGATTCTATGAGTCTAATTGACTCTGCGAATTAATTAACTCTGAGTTTCATTGACTAATTTTCTAACTTCTGATATTACTGCTATATATACATATTTGAAATTCCTCAATTCTTCAATTCTTCATGTCAGAAATCCTGCAATTTCTTCTATGAGAATCTTGTAATTTCTGGAATCCTGCAATTTCTGGAATCCTACAATTTCTGAAATTCTGTAATTTCTGGAATTCTGCAATTTCTGGAATTCTGCAATTTCTCTGAGAGGAATCCTGGAATTCCACATTTACTATGTCTATCTATAATTGGCTAATTTATATGCTAATATATTTTCTATATTTTATGAGTAACAATAACAATACTCTTTCTTTTAAAAGATAGTTTTTTATAACTTAAAATGAAATTATACTTATATTAATAAAACATTTATTATTATCTAAATTTATATTATTATTACTTAATTAAAAAAATATTAATTCATATTATATTATCAATATTCTATGTTGATAAAATTTAATACTCAATTATACTAAACCAATAGCTTTTAATTATGACTATTAACAAAATACTAATTTCTTATTTTTTTTCTTATTTTTTTTCTTATTTTTTTTTTATTTTGTTTTCTTTGTTGTTTATTAATTAATTAAAAAAATTAAGCATTAAGTAATTAACATTAAGAATAGTTTAGTAAAAGACTTAGAAACAAGAATAAAAAACTTAAGAATATCTTATTAGAAGAGCATAACTGTTAAAATAAATTGGTCACCACACTAAAAAAAAAAATTCACAAAAGAAACTATCAATTAAATCTTTGTTTATTATACAAATAACTTAACCAAAATTTTTAGAAATTATCAAGATTTCCAACTATTGAGCACCAAATTACAGATTTGTTATTTGTTTTAATACTCCAAATAATCACTTATAATAACAACTTCTCAACCATTTTATTCAAGCCAATATTCAAAGCAAATAATTTTTTAATAGAAACACTTATTATATTTTTCAAAAGAGAAAAGAAAGCTAGTAAAGCATTCAATAAAATATAGACAAAACGTTTAAAAGTATTTTTTTACTTAATAATCATAAAAAGCTGCTTTTTATAGTTATTGAAACATCTTTCTTATCTTTAACTGGTTTTTTATCAGTTAAAATTTCTTTAAAGAGACACATTTGAGTTAGTTCTAGTATTGTCTTTATTTCATTTAAAAGCCCAAAAGTTTTAATAACAGACTAGTCAACAAACTGGTTTTTTCTTTTATAGCTTTTATATCTAATACTGCTAGTACTATTTCTTCAAAAAATATGGTTAAAAAGACCAAAAATTCAAAAAAGTGGGAGCAGTCACTTGTTTCTGCTATTGTTATACTGAACTCTTTTGTAATTCTTAATAAGATCTTAAATAAAATTTCTGTTATATTATCTAGCATATTATCTAAGATAACACAAGATTAATCATTAGCTATATTGCCAAATATGGTGTTTTTTAGCAGATTATTGCTAATTTTAGAAGCAAAGCAACTATCTTTTATGAAGTTACCTATCTTTAAAAACTGAGCTGACCAAATAAAAACTAAATTATTCTCTTTGATGGTTTTTGATATTATTGCTAATAGTACTTAAGAAACTATTTTTAGTCATCAAAGATTTACTGAGTAAGTGGTTTCTATGTTGATATCTAATATTATTTTTAAGATTAAATTGGTTTATATTAAGATTGTTTTTCAGTTTGTGCATGGTTTTTTGAATACAAAGTTAGTGTCAAAAAACAATATAAAGTTTTTTTGTATGGAGTTTGCTTCTTAAAAGTCTTTGAAAACTGTTTTTTTGATTAAGCTTGCAAGTTTTGTTTATTTAGCTACTTTAAAATTGCCAAGTTTTTGGTAATTTCTGAGTTTGGTTTTTTTTTGTTGCTGTTATACTGTATAATATGCTTTAAATGTGTTTTTTGTTAATATTAAGACAGCTCTTAGTGTGTTTGGTAAAATTACTTATGTAGTGTTAAAGTTTACTAGTGTTTAGTAATATATGGTTATTTATTTTAAAAAACTAGATTCTGTTGTGTCTGTCTTAAATTATTGGTCAGTTTTGGTGAGTAAAAATAGTATTAAAGTTCTCTTTTTAGTAAATTAAAATAAGACTATTATATCTTGTAATAAGTTTAAAGCCAAGTTAGTTAATCTTCTTTTTAGTTATATTGTTTTTGAAATTAATAATATAATTTCTTAAATTGATAAGCAAACATGCTTTATTCCTTGCTTTTCTGATTCTAGTCATTGTTTCCAGTTTGTTCTGATTATGTTTAAATTTCAAGTAAATTTAAATTCTGCTGTAAGCAAAACTAGTACACTAAAAAAGTATTATATCTGATAAAAATTTTTTGGCTATTAGCACTGTTTTAGATATTAAGAAATAAACCATCTGGCTGTAGATTATAAAATGTTTCTACCTTCTTTTCTTAAGACTTTCAAGATGTTTACATTATATTTTATAGGCTTTAAATTTTATGTTAAAGCTTTTACTTCTTTAAGCTTTTTTAAATTTCCATTTTTGACAACTTTTGCTTTTCTTTTAACTATTATTGGTGATCTTTTGATGCTGTCTTAGTTGTTTTTTTTGGAATCTAATCTGACCAAACTTTTTGTATTGGTTAAGTTAATTGTTAAGTCTATTGGCTTCCTGGTTATTATGTTTAAATAGTTTATTAATAATAATTTAGTTTTAAGCAGTGTTTTAGCTTTAAGATTAATAAACTTGTGGTTTATCTAGATTTTTTTAATAAAGTTGTTGGTAAGTTGGAGAGAGAAGTGGTTTTATTAAAAAAAAAGTGCTGTATAAATAATATTAATATGTTTGATAATTTAGATCCTCTAGTTGGTATTAATAATGATACATTTTCTAATTTGATATTTTTTTGAATACATAAGCCCAATATTATTAAAACTGATTTTTTAAAAACAGTTAAATGACTAATTAGATTAATTTTTTGTAGTGTTAGATTATTTAATATAATTCAAAGAATATTTGTTTTGGATAAATTTACTTTTATTGTAGCAATATAACATAGCTTAAACTGGTTTAAATAGCTGGTTATATAAAAAGCACATAAACTACACTTAATTTAGAACTATTAGTTTGTTTTAAAGTACTAGATAATAATTAGGCCATATTTATTAAACTTAATAAAATAAATAAATAAATAATATATTAAAATATAAAAAAAAAATTGGTTAAATATAAATAATTTTTTTTTTAAAGTTTACAGTTTAGTTATTGTCTTGTTTAAAAATTTTATATATATTAAAAAACTATTATATGTGTTTTAGTTTTAGAAAACATTGTTTATTCTTTTTTGGTTTAAAAGATACTGTTTTTATTAAAATAAAAACATATAGTATTAACTGGTTTGAATGATTGGTTACACATAATAAATATATAAATCATGTCTAATTTAGAATACTTTTCTGTTATATTGTATTAGATAACAATTGAGTCTTACTTATTAAATAATAAATAAATAAAAAAAGATTTTTTTTAATATATATTAAAATTTATTATTATTATTATTATTATTATTATTATTATTTAATTTTAATAAAATTCGTGTTTAATCAATTTTGAATAGTTTTAATTTTTTTTATTATTTCTTAACACACTTTTACAATCATTTAAGAATTTCCAATCTAGCTTGAATTTTAAAGAATAATCATTTTTACACATTATTAACATTTTCATACTTTTTTTATGGACAATTAAAGATAAGATAAATCACCAAACAAGCAAGGAAGCAAGGAAACCAAGCAAACAAATAAACAAACAAACAAACAAGCAAACAAACAAGCAAACAAAACAAAAAGACAAAATCAAAACAAAAAGACAAAATCAAAAACAAAAAGACAAACCAAGACAATATGACAAAAGATATTACCAAATATATTCAGAATGAAAACGTTCACGAAGCCAAAAATGAGCACAATTCAAAAAATCAAAAGATCAAATATTTGGTTATTGGGATTTTTCATATAATCTCTAAAAAGCTAAAGTTAATTATACGGAAAGGAAATAGAGGGCATGTGAGAAAGGAGGGTTCAGATTATAGGAATTAGTGTTTGTTTGATCAAAGGTATTGCCAAGTTTTTGGTTTTGTAGTATTTTCCGGAATTACAAGATAAATTCACACACAAATTTTGAGTAAATATTTCAAAAACATCAAAGTAATTTTGCGGAAAATCAAAATTTGACATGTCCGATATTATTTCATTTCACAAAATATTTATAAAGATGAAAAATTAATGTCGATCCATTCCCGAACTCTCAATTTTTCCATCTCATTAAAAAAAAATTGAAACCATTTATTTACTCTCATTCCGAAACTTGTGAACAGCTTTTTCAAAACTTTCTACTCTCGTTTTTAGAATTTCTACTTAAAAGTTTTCCCAGTTTCCATGTTTTTTTCTCCCACGCAGCAAAAGTATTCTAAAAAGGGGGGCGGGGGAGGGGGGTTTTTTTTTTAATAGAGACTTGTTAATCTATTTACCGATCAATTATTCAATAACCCCACATCATTATCTGTTATTATTATTTGGTATCTTTCGAAACTATAAATATATCAAATATTAATTTTCGAAAACGTTTTTTAAATACGTCATATTGTTAGAAGATCAATGATCAAAATGACCATAAATTAAAGCAATTTGGAAATTTCTTAGTGCTTATAAATATTATGTAGTGTTACGGAAATGATAAACTTATCATATAAGAAAACCTGAAAATGAAAATTCCGGGATCTTCATAAATAAAAATCAAATCCATCAGTACCTGGGAATTTGTCTTATATATCAAAAACACAATAAATGGTCACCAAAATTTATGGGAAAGTTGAGCCTAACCTCTAGAATTTTATAATCAAAGAAACCTTAAAAAAAAAATGATTCAGAGTTTTGGGTTAGATTTAGGGTTAGGTTGATATTTTGATATGTTGATATGTTGATTAATATCAGGTTCACCCAAATTGAAATTCAAAGTTTGAGAATTTCAAAAAAACTTATCGAATGTTGGTTCATAATTTTTTTGAGAAAAAAAGAAAGAGAAAAAATTACAAATCTTGATTTCGAGACATCTTTTCAAAATTCAATCATCCTTTGAATATCATATTTTAGCCTAAGCTCTAGTTTATTAAAGCATCAAGAAACCTTCGAATTCAAGGTTTTAACTTTTTTGTATTTTGAATAATCACCATACTGGGTAAATTGGTTACATAAATCCAGACCATATAAATTATGTGCTCATTTAAAAAAAATCTCGCGAATCGCTTATTGAAATCGAAGACAATGATCATTATCAGAAACATCATCTCATCATCATCGTTTTTCGTCATTTTTGGTCGTGATGTGTAATTATCTTTTTTTTAATAAGTTTCGGCGGGTACTGCATAAAATGACAGATTAATGATCTATAGCATGACAATTTCCATTTTCCATTTTTGTTCGTAAATGTTCATGCTAATGATTACGACGATGATGATGATGATGATGATGATGAAGATGGTGTGTGGGATTTCAAATTTTTTAATTTGATCTAAATTTTAAAAATGTTAAAAAAGAATTTGATCTATAAAAAATTGGATTTTGTATTTTCTGATTATTTTTCTCTTTCTTTCTTAGATTAAAATTAATTTTTAATACATGAAAACTTCTTTTGATACAATACATAACTAAATTAAATCAGTCACAAATAAGCAAACAAATATAAATAAATAAGCAATTAAAAATTAGGTAATATGAACAAATTTTAAAAAAATGTAATGCATTGATTTACTGATGTAAAATATATTAAATTTGAAAAAATGCAAATTTTTTGGCGTCCCATCGCCAATTCTATTTTAAAAAGTTTCAATCCCCTCTCTCCCTCCTTCCCAATCAACTGTAGCCTATACAGAATTCTTTTGATACCTTCTTTAGAAGGGAAATCATTCGAGGTGCTGACACCCGCAGACATACACTCAAATAAAAAACGACAATTTCTTTGGTTCATTTCGACAGAACGTGTTAAGAGTCTCTCTGTATCAGAGTCTTTCTCTATTGTTTAAAAAAAGAAAACACCATTGTATATTTGATGATGATGATGATGATGATGATGATGATGATGATGATGATGATGAATGTTGTTGTTGTTGTAGTTGTTATGAAGATGATGGTGATGATTATTTATCGTAATAATTGGTCCACTAAGAACTTCGACGTTTAGCCTTCTCCGATAAAGTTCACACTCATTCTGATATTATTTATTAAGCGATCCCATTCACTGATATTATGATTATGATTATGATTATGATTAATCTATGTTATACCGTCGCTACTGTATCTTCTTCCTCTTCTTCTTCCTCATCATCCTCATCAGTCACCCATCCATCATATTCCATCTCTATATCTTCTATAACAACTCCCCAACATCCGACCAACTCAACTCGTAACTCCTTACACCATCGTTTCAACTCCACCAAACTCATATCCGTCACCAATTCACAACATTTTAGATTCAACCACCGAATTGTCGGACATGTTGAAGCAATTTGTGATAAAGCCAGATCGGTGATATCGGTATATGAAAAGTTCAAAGTGGTTAAACCTGTACATTTGGTCGCTAATGCCATAAATCCGACATCGGTGAACTTTGGACATTGAGATACGTTTAGATTCGTTAACCGAGGTCCTAGTGTGGTTGCTATATATTGTAGGGTAGTATCCTGAAGTTGTGTACAAAAATTGATATCGAGTCCGGTAAGGTTTGGACATAATGTGATCAATGAAATTATATCAGAGTCTTTGATGCTTGAACCGCGTTGTGGAAGTAACGAGAGGTCAACCTCACGTACAAGTAACCCGTTACTTTTTGGAATCTTTAGAAATTTTTGAAAACCTTTGATACTATAAAGTTGTGGATGTCGATGTAGTATTGAACGCGTGATGGCATGCCAGTGTCTGCACACGATCGAAACGCGTAATAAAACATTTTGGTCTTCGGCAAGAGAGGAAAAAATATAATGAAGTATTTCGGTTGGTAAATTATTCATTTCGAAACTTGAAGCAATTGTTACAAATAAATTAATATAATTATAAAATAATAATAATACTATACTATAAAACAGTGAGTTTTGGTTGTCGAAACAGAGATGAGAATTTTGAAAGATAAACAAAGTTCAAAAAACAAAATCAAAGCTGATCAGTTTCAACAAAATGAAGTAAGAAACGAAGTAAGAAACGAAGTGAAGAGAGAGAGGAGATAGAAATAGTGATAGTGATAGAGAGAGAGAGAAAGAAAGAAAGAAAGAGAAGAGAAAAGAAGAGAAGAGGAGAGAGAAGCTACCAATAAAAGTATTAAATAAAAATTGCTTCCTATTATCTCTAATTACTGGGTCCTCAAAAAAAAAGGGAAAAACTAAAACAAACTCGGACCGAGGGAGCTACTATCTCTATTTAAACGTGTGAGGCGTGGTATGGTATCGTAGTGATGTGATTTTTTTAAAAAAGAATGTGTTGAAATAATGAGTTTCTGTAGTAATAGTTATAATTTTTGGTTATTGTTTTTTTTTTTTCCAGACTAAAAGTATGGGTAATAGTGACGACGACAATGTAATAGTAGTGGATGTTGTGTAGTAAGGAAATATTAAGAAAATTTAAAGTGAGAAGTTTC
>JAAOMT010000211.1:140459-214412 GCA_016748015.1 Geosiphon pyriformis | reverse complement strand
TGATAATTAAGGAAAGAACATGAACAATGTAACCCTTTCGAGCCTACACATCATCATTATCATAACTATCTAAAATACGTGTAGTGGTTTTTTTCAATCTACTTAGACTAAATACTACCTACTTGTTGAAAATTTTTCTGGTGAAACTCTAATTCTATAAAAAAAAGAAAAAAAAAATCTTGAAATTTTTACAAAAACTCTACTCTTTTGAAAACTGGGCCACGAGTCAATCTTCTAATAGATAGATAGATAAATAAATAAAATGTTTAACTAGATTCTCTCTCTCAAAAATATCTTACTGTCTAGTCAATTTTACTTTCAAAATGATTTTTGAAACTTTAAAGAGAACATCTAAAATTGTTACCCAAAGAACTTGACCTTCTTAATGCTAGAGATAGGAAAACTGAATATTATTACTCAATATGATCAGAACTGGTTATCTAAGAATATTACGAAATCATCAATTACCCCGATATCATTATCAATTCGCCCTTAAGAAATTATACAAAAAATCAAAGAAATGGAAAAATGATAATGCTTACACCTTCTTTAAAGGGTAATAGGTGAAATCGGTTGATGGAAAATTTTCAAACCTTCTTGCTGAATCTGCCTCAGAAACTTAACAACAAAAACAAAAGTAACAACAACAATAATAATAATAATAATTTATTCCGCAGTACCGTAGTGAATACTAAGTCTGTTTTAAAATATAAAGTTTATTGGCAAGAAACTTTTTGCTTTGGTGTAGTGACCCGTAATACATAACAGCCTACCAGTAACCACACCGACTTAATCGTGGCAAATGTTGTACCACTATTCTTGCAAAGCCCACGCATGAGATAAATTTCGGGAAATTTTGGTAATCATCATCACATATTCATGCAAAATATTCATTTTTTTTCGTCGCAAACCACGTTTAGAAACAATTGTGATCAATCTCATGTCGTTCAAAACTTTTGGCCTATCTTCTTACAGTCATCATCATGTACACATTGAAAATCATTATCTTCATTTCACTCGACTCAAATGGTGGATGTCAGTGATTGGTAAATTATTCTTCCCTTTTACGGGGTTAAACATAGAGGTATGTTGCACATCAATGATGACCCCTGCTGCAACATCGGTAAACAAAGAAAGCGCTTAAACAATTACCTCATCATAAGAATTTAGTGACGCCAAAAAATACCCGGAATCTCACTTCTAATCCTTTTGTGGTCTATTACTCCGCCATTAGTCCGGCCGGGAAACTCTAATCCAAAGAGGAATTGATCTATGGTGTGCCAAATTTCCCAGAGAGTATCCGGTACAAGCAACAGCATCCGAAGAACATGCTTACGATAATTTTGTTTGAGTACGGCATCAAGAACATAAATCATCAGATAGATAATGAACATAAAAAGGAAATCATCTTCGTCCAGAATTAATGATATACATGGTAAATTTGATAGGACATAATTCGGCGTCAAAACTCTGATAAACTTTTTCCTTCTTTCTATTTTAAAGGGTCCGTCAACCGAGCCCAATTCGGAATCAGCTTGTTTTCTAACTTGAAAGATTGATTGTATCATTTTCATAATATTTTTAATTTCTATCATTTGATTTGCTCGATCTTGGAATATTATCTTGACAAAATTCATGTTTCTGATCAAATGCCACCATGCGTCTACTTAAACAATACATTCCTTTCAATGAAACACTTCAATAAAAGCTGGATTTTAGAAAAGTTTTCCCATAATTGGTCTCTATAATAACAGTGTAGCAATTGGGGCAGTATTCATTCGGGAGAGAATTTATGACAAGAAAGACTACTAACATACCAACCCCAAATTTCCCCAACTAACAAAAAAGTGATATTGACTTGCCTTCTTTAGAAGTCCATATCTACATGTTGTTGCGGCATACCGGCTGCTTGTCCGCTTACAGGTCCACCAGATGAAGCTGAGGCCATAATTGGGGGTATTAAATTTGCCTCTTGGCGATCTGCATGAATGTTTTCTTTAATATTAGCTGCTTTAGCTTTGGCTAACTCTTCCTAATTTAATAAAAAATGATTTCATAAGTCAAGATATATAAGGAGATGTTTCCGATATGATATCCTCTTCCATTAGAGTTTTACACGCCATTCTCTTATCATCAATACCAGGTCAATCTTTTCACAATTCGAGATATTTCTATTTCCTTAATATAATTTTCTTTTATAAAACTCAGATAATTCTAGGGGTAAACATACCACAAACTTTTGCCTTAAATGTCCTGTCAAACCAATAAGATCATTGAGAGCTTTCGCCATCATCGTTTCCGGTGCAGTTTCTTTGACCGTTTGGACTTTGACCGTAACAATATGCTCTAATGGATGTGGCATTTTGTAACCCGCGAATGTAACTTGATTCTCCTTTAAAAGCTGACTGATCAACGGGAAAATTTGACCCAACAAGAAATATTTATTTCCATATTTTCTAAGTCGTTTTGCTTACAAGGGGAAATTGCAATTTGATGCGTTGAAAAAAGATACTTTACTATCGTATAAGGTTACCAATAGTGTGATCTTCTTTTTCAATTACAAAGGTGGCCGCCTTTTCAACTACAGGATCAGGTGTATAGGTAATTCTGTTGGCAAAATAGTGAGGATGAATAAAAAAAGGACTTGATGAAAAATGTGCTCAAAAATGCCAAGATAAGTTTGTAAAATCAAAGAACGTTTTAGATAGAAAGATGAATATCCAAAACAGTTGGCAAAATAAAATCACAGAAACAAAAAAAAATTGGGTTCTAATAGACATGTCAATAAGAACAAACAGTCAAAAGCAGGAGAATTTACTTCTTGACCCCTTCAGGCAGTATGAACAACTCAAAACGATCGGGGGCGTTCATGTCGACCTTTCAATTGTATAAAAGAAGGAATAATCTAGAAAGGTTGTAGGTTAGTAAGGTTCAGAGAAAAGGTGGACAACCGAAAATTTCTCTTTAAAGTTAGCAAAGAAAAGGAGACAAAGACAAAAGAATTTGAAACAATAAATTTTAATCACAGAATAATAAAAAGTTAAAAGGTATGCTGTATTAGGATTTTGTAATTTTAAAATGATTGGTAAATCTATGGTATGTAATTATGAATATACCTGAACTCTCGTTTAACAACTTTCATAGATACAAATAGAAAGGCTTGAAAGAACTAAATTCCAAAAAGAATCATAATGCTTTAAAATTACTAGTCTGGTCTGTCAGTTACATTCGTCAAGTTATTGCGTTATGCCTTCACAAATCTCGAAGAAATAATTGGGGGATCTCATCAATAGTAATAATTTTATTTTTCGAAAACTTAAGCACAAGGGAAGGTACATTTTTCATTAAAGGATAATAATAGATATTAGCGTAAGAGTTCTCTTATTCTTTTTCCTATCAATTGAAAATGAAGCTTGTTTTTATATTCAAAAATAAATCATTTCAATAGCTCAAAATTTAAAAGTCAATGCAAAGTAGTTGATTAATTGTGTTTCGAACTTCAGTTTTTTTCCTTGTCCTTGTCCTTTTCCTTTTCCTTTTCCTTTTCCTTTTCCTTTTCCTTTTCCTTTTCCTTTTCCTTTTCCTCCTTTTCCTTTTCCTTTTCCTCCTTTTCCTTTTCCCTTTCCCTTTCCCTTTCCCTTTCCCTTTCCTTTTCTCTTTGCTTTTTTCTTTGATTTTCCTTTTCCATTTCTATCTTTTCCCTCTCCAATCTTTTCCTTTCTTTTTCCCTTTTCGTTTTCTCTTGCATTTTTGCTATACCCTCAGCCGCTGGAGAATCCAACAATTTTGCCAACCAAGGTTTTGGTATAGGTGGTATCAATCCACCCTTTAAAAAGTCTTGATTGTCAAAAATATCGTTTCGATAAAGGAACGGGAATAATCACTATGTATATGACTTGATTACCTTTGAGAGAAGACGATTAACCACATCACTCGGTTGGGCTCCAACACTCAGCCAATACTTTATACGATCCCCGTTCCATTCTATGTTTTTATGCCCCTCTGACGTCGGAAATGGGTCATAAGTCCCAACCTTCTCAATAGGTTTGCCATCACGCTTAGAACGAGAGTTTGCGACCACAATATGATAGAAAGGACGATTGCGGAGGCCGTGTCGTGCCAAACGAATACGGACAACCATTTTTAAAGTTTGGATCACGTTTAGTATCAAATTTTTATCAGATTATCATGACTTGAAGATCATGTGAATGCTCTTTAATCACGTTTGAATGAAGTCCATAATTTATATTATTATGAAGTCTTGATTGGTCAATGTTTTTTAATCCCAATTTAAATAATTTGTAAACTCAAAATAGAATATCGGGTTGGAGTAACAAGCTAATGAAAAGAATTTAACAAAGAGAGCAAATTGAATATATAAGAATTCAATATATGTAATTAATCTTTTTAAAAAAATCTAAATAGTTTATAATTGTTAACAAAATAATATTATTGCTATTATTTTATGTCTTACTTCGTAATTAATAACAGATAATTAAGTTTAAAATAAATTTTTTGTTAATTATAATTATTTTGTTTATTGCAAACCAAAAAAACTTTAATGGTTTTTTAAAAATAAAAATAAAAATAGTATATATTCAATTTACATATTAATTATAAACTTAAAATTAAATAACAATATAAAACATTTACTATATTAACAAACTTAAAAAAAACTTTGATTTTTTTGGTTTTTTACCAATTTTGTATTATTTGCACTAATTATAGTATTCAGTTTTATTATGTTTATAAAAAAAAATTGTTTTAGATAATAATAATAAAAAATATTAACTAATCTAAGTCTGAATTATTTCTTGGCTATATTATATAATATATTAATTTTTAACTAATTATTACTAAAAACAAAATAAATTATGTTTTTGTATATATTTTTAATTAATTAAATAAAATTTAAAGCTGTTTTTTTTTGTTTTTTAATAGTATTGTTTTTAATAGTACTTAAAAAACTATTATTAATTATTATAAATTTTTTAAGTAAGTAATTTTTATTTTAATATTTAATATTTTTTTTAAAATTTAATTAACTTATATTAAAACTGCTTTTTAATTAGTTTATAGTTTTATTATTATAAAATCAATAATTAAAAACAATATAAAATTATTTTATATAAAGTTTATTTTTTAAGTTTTTTTAAATATTGCTATTTAGATTGAATTTACTAATTTTATTTTTTTAAGATTATTAAATTTTTAATAATTTCTAAATTTACACTTTTTTTTATTGTTATTGGTTTATAAAATATATTTGAAAGTATTTTTATTGTTAATATTAAAATAGTTTTTAATGTTTTTTTTATTTTATTTTATTAAGTTTAACGAGTGAAGTTCAAACACAGCCTAGTGCTATACATTAAAGAAATGATCTAAACTAGGTGTGAATTATGCTTTTTCTATACATAACCAGCCACTTGGACCAATTAGGACAATACTACATAGCTATATGAACTGACACTGGATTATCAACACCTGAAAAAAATGAACAAGATTTACGAAAACCAAAATGCATTCCAAAAGCATTAGTGATTCCAAGCAGTTTTAAAACACCAACAAAGAGTCCTGAAGCCAAACCAGAAACCAAAATAGGCACTGAACTATCAAGAGAAATCAAACTATTTCTTTCCATATAGGTGCAGTGCTTAGCACGAACCAACCAGATATTATCTCTAAAAGCCATACTGAGAAAGTGCACAAACTTAACAACCTCCATACCAGCAACTTTGGGATTGTGGAAAATAGAAACAGCTTCACGGAACCAATTATCAAAAACAAAACCTTTGAAGAAAGCTGCAGACACAGAAGAACCAGAAGTACAAAAAGACAACAGCTACAACACATTAAAAGAAGAATGAGTAAAGCCAGAAAGTGCCTTCCAAGTATTCACATAAGAGTCCAACAACTGACGGCAGGCAGACTCATCAACTCTATAAAAAAATGCATGATCTGACACCTCCATGTCATTACAATATAAGCACAGCACACTGGGATAAAGTCTCCTATAGAGATGCTTCCGAATGACAACAGGCAAGTGATGATATAGAGCTTTTATAAAATACATGTGTGCATTAGCTGAGAATTGGCTGGTGAAACTGGCAGCCATATGCAAATCAGAATGCCACACCAATGAAGAGTGAACCCAGTCAACATCAGACCATAAACCATCCTCCAAGAACTTTGAGCCAGAACTGACCTCCCAATGTGCATGACAAATGGACTGATAGATATCAAGAACAAAATGTCTAGAGTTGTCAGAAACTACACCATAATCAGTCACAATAAAATGTTCATCCAAACGAGGAGGAAGACACTAATTCAAAAGAGAGGTGGTACCAGCAATCATGTCAGCACACTTATTCCCCAAAACACCAGAGTGGTCTTTCACCTTGTGCCAACTAACCTTTAAATTCTTATCATGAATGACATTAACAATATGTTGATGCTCAACCCAGCACTGATTATGAAAGTCAGAACACACCAAACCCAGTTCTGACTTGCAAGCATCCAAAGCAGATTGACTATCTAAAAAGAGATAAATAGTACTAGATAATGGAGCACATTCCAGAGCCAATGCAATGACTTGCAATTCAGCCAGAATAGAAAACATCAAACCAGAAATACCAACACCTAAGCCTAAACCAATGTCCTCAAAAAAAGCAGCAGCACTAGCTCTACAGCTAACAGTGCCCAGATCTTTCATGGATCCATCCATGTATACAGACAAAACACTGTTATCAATCCTCGAAAGCTGATCACAAACAGACATGAAGTCATTAGACCCAAGAATGTCCAGAGAACTATTACTACATACAGCCAAGAAACAAGTCAAAGACAAAGATGCATCATTAAAAAATGCAGCAGACAATTTGAACCACTTCAAAACAGGGCCACGAGAGTCCAATCTTTTCTACCATTTAAATGTGTACCAATCAAAAGTGGCACCATAATGATCATGAGGTTGATCCATGAATGCAATACTATAACGCCAGAGAGAAGGAAAAAACTTGACAAATCTCAACTCACCCAAAACAACTAACATGGACACCTCATCATGAAACCAGAAAAAATTGGCCAAGAGGCCACTCAGAGATAAATTACAATCAAGAAGAATATGAACCATGCCTGCCAGAAAATTATTAGAGATGTCAATACAAATGTGAATAAAAAAAACCAAAAAATGAACAGGACGCCAACATCAAATCTGCAAGTTATGCGCCTGGTAAGAGAACAAGTGACCCAGAACTCCACCAGAATTCACAAAGCTAACAAGTGATGCAATCTTACTCTCAGATTGAATCTGCAAAAAGGACTTTAGACCATAAAATGAAGGATGATGTATTGTATTACTGGAGAAGTCAAGAGGCAGACCAGACTTAAGCTTCAAGTCTTTATGAATAAGAGCATCTCATTTATTATACACATCAACAGGAACAAAGCTGAACTGAGTTCTATAACTGACAATAGAATGGAGAACTGCTGACACCAAATACAAGAACTGTTTGTCTGACACAGCTTTTCTTAAAACCAGATTGGTAAAAAAACGAACATCCAAATGTGCCTTAGCCAAACTAGGCTTTAAGAAACTCTCAGTCAAAAAAAAAATACCCAGATACTGATGAGACTCTCCTTTTCTGGCAATAGAGATGGACGAATTATTGATAAAAAGAGAAGAATTGCTAATCCTGTTGTTGATGGGAATGGCCACTGTTTTATCATTATTAATAGAAATGTCATTGATCTGAAAAAATTCACTAGCAATATCAAAAATGTATTGAGTAGCACTCTGACTGCTGCCAACCCAAATTGTATCATTGATGAAAGTGCCAGCAGCAAAAAAAAAAGTAAGCCCAGTCTTGGAATCAGCATGACTACTTTTGGAAATAAAATGAGAATTCAACCTATACTTACACATACTCTCCTAATGCTTGATTTCACATAACAAAGAATCATAAAATATACACCACAAAAGGGGTGAAAAGATCTCTCCCTGGTCCAGACCATTGTGTATCTGATATCCACCTGTCAAACCAAAATCTGTTATAACACAATTGGTATGATCTCTATAAATACTACCAAAAAAATAAATAAACTTGCTGCACATTTTAATCCTGATTAGACTCTTTTCGAGATACTCCCAGCCAACTGAATTGTATGCTTTCTTCATATTCTGTAAAACTAACCAAAGCTTCCGATTTTTCTCTAAAGCATCCTCAATGACTGAACTAATAACAAAAATAGGAGACTGGATCATTGTACCCTTCAAAACTAAAAAATTGTCCCCACGAAAAACATTAAAAGTGCTGCATATTGAAGAAATCCTATCAGAGAGGATCTTGGAAAGAATTTTACAAGCTGTCTCAATTAAAGCAATAGGTCGAGTATTTGTAAGAACACCCTCCCATTCATATGGTTTGAGAATTATCGAGATCCAGGCCTCTTTTCAAGAACCAGGCACAGATTCACCAGACAAACAAGAATTCAAAAGCACTAAAAGCATATCCAGAACTGCTTTATCACAATGTTTTCAAAGCTCATTTGAAATTCCTAAAAGACCAGCAGCCTTGCCATTAGGCAGAGAAGAAACCACCCCAAACAATTCCTCAAATTCAATTGAACTCATAACACCAGAAAAAGCTTCATCAAAAACATACTCCAATGACTGGTATTAGTGGCACCAATCACCAGAAACATCATCTACCATCTGACACTTTCTAGTCCAGCCCTCCATGATGACATTTATCTTAGACTTAACTAAATCAGGTTTCAGGATAAGTTTATCACCAACAACCAAATGATCAAGCACTACTTTACGAAATGGCCGTTCCAGAACACTTCTAATTGTATGATTTTTATTTACTTCAAAGCTCTCCATTCTCTTATCTATGGCAGCTCTAATGGCTGCCTCCTTAGCCCGCAAAGATTCAGTAAGTTTGGACGTGTGATAAGCCCTTCTAGCACCAAAAAAAGCAGAACAAACATGACCAGAATCTGCACCAGAATCCACAATAACCTGAACAGCCAAAGCCCTAACATTGTTCAGAAAAACCCAGCACTTCATAAGAGAATCAAAATTTGCAACACACCCTTTACAAGAAGTCTTAACAATTTTAGAAACCAAAAGCTCTAACTTATGATATCTAAAAGAGTCCTTGGTAAAAACATCATCAAAGCTCTTAAACCACTTTTTTTTGAACACTTCATTAGCCAAGAGAATCACAATCTTGTGAACCACATCCCACATCACATCCAAGTCTGAAAACTTCACAGAGGTGGCAAACTCATTTGAAAACATCACAGCATTGGCTGATATAACAATTCCAAATTCTTTCCACTTAGCTTCAGTAGCACTTTTGAAATCAAACTTCCATTGATCTCTATTCGTTTGTTTGCAAACAGAATTCAGCCATGTATCTAGAAGCCCACCCAAACCCACAGACACAGATATAGCCTAGTGGTCAGTATCAAAAAATTTGCTAACATCAAACACATTGCAACCCATCACAGCATTAGCCAAATTCGAAGAAATGAACAAAAAATTGATTGTCTTGGCCACACCATGAGAGTTAGCCCATGTAGGCTCTTTTACATAAGAACATCCATTTAAGGAATTGATCAGACCAAGATCCAAACACTTTTTAAAACTGGCACTCCTACGAGAGCCATTTTCATTGAAATCGTCATCCAGAACAACAAAAGAGAACTCATTGATGGCTCTAGCAATCATAAAATTGACATTACCAGCTTGAGAGAACTGAACTACTGAAGAAGCACCAGCATAGAGCCCCAAAATAGAAACAAAAAGTTTATCCTTGAAGAGCAACTTGAGAGAAAGAAGCCAACCAGATACTTCAGAAACTTTATACACATGCTTTGCCAAGGAAATGTCCATGATGATTGCAACACCAGAACCCAGATAATCAGATTCCAAACCTGAAGTAAAAATCCAAACTCCATCAAACTTATTCATAATTCATGGGCAAATTTTATCTTTTAACTTAGTTTCAGTAACAATAGAAATCAAATTGTTCATTTCTTTATGCCAACAAATTATATTATCCTGTTTAGCAGAATTGTTCATGCTTCTAACATTGCACATGGCAATCTTCCAAACTGAGACATTTATTGAGAAGTAGAGGAAGTTGACAAACCCAAACTCGAGCACAAACAGTCCAATTTTTCTAAAACAGACTTAACCAAAACTTTCAAAGCCACCATCTTGGATTCCAAACCACCAACTTTGGTGGTTAAAACCTTAAAACTGCTTGAACTTAAGTTGGCAGCTGCATTATTAACAACTGGAGGAAAGGGAGTAGAAAACACTGGCACACTATTCAAAACCATAACTGAATCCAGACCAGAAACCACAGACATAAGAACCACCAGAGAAAAAACATCAGATACAACTATCAGGGGCACTGTTACTCATAAAAATATAGGGAATATATATTAGCATAATTATTAGCCAATCAGAAGTAGACATAGCAAATGTGGAATTTCAGGATTTCTCTCAAGAATTGCAGGATTCCAGGAATTACAGAATTTTCACAAGGAATCACAAGATTTCAGAATTCCAGAATTCCTCTCAAAAGAATTGCAGGATTCCAGAAATTCCAGAATTCCTGTTGTGAAGAATAGAGAAATTGAGGAATTTCAATTATGTATATATAGCAGTAGTATTAGAAACTGAAAAAAGGAGAGACCTCCAAGTTTAGATTTCATCTAGACAACCTTTCAAACACAATAAATAACTATTTGGTATCTCAAACCTAATTCCACTATCAACACCTCATGTTGGTAGTAATTGATACTTAACTACACTGGAACAATAGCTCTTGATCACAGCTATTGACGGAATACTAACTTGTAAATCACCTTGGCTTATTTCTTTTCTTTTTTTATTTTTCTTTTATTTCTTTTATTTATTTTATTTTGATTTTATTGTTGTGCATTAATTGGTTGAATAAAGTGCTAGATTATTGATGTTAAGGATTGCCTGGTAAAAGACCTTTGTAAAAGGGTAGAACATGTACAGAAGATACAGAATACTTACCAAAGGATTGCCAGCCATCACGCCAAAAGAAGAATTAACAGAATTGCAATTCTGGGAAGCTACGGATAAAACAACTATTGAATCTCTGTCCATTATACAAAGAACTCAAACTGAAACTTTCAGATACAAAACCTTCAAAGTAATAACATCACTGCAAATAACTTTTAGCACCAAATTATGGATTGTTATTTGATTCAACACCCTAAATAGTTACCTGTAATATTTGGTGCTTCCTGTAAAGTATAATCCTACAGAGAACCAGCACCAACAACCTCATTCAAAAGTGGCAGAATCAGAAAATGTCAAAGCAAACCATCTAGAATTCGTGAAATCCTTATTTTAATATTACTGTTAACATTTGGGATTAACCCATAATCACATATCAGCAGAATTAGCTTTCAATTTCTATGTCAACGAAAGGATTGCCTATCTGTTGAGAACATTTGTAAATATTGAATCAGCAAAAGAAACTTTTTACAACAAATTAATTCAAAACACAAGCCTACCTACAAATCATAATTTTGCATCCATCATCACTGAGATCAACAAAGAAATTAAACACCACATACAGCAAAGATACCCAATTACTTACACAAGTAAAGACAAAAAAAAACTACAAACACCAGCAGTAACACCTCAAAGGATACAACCACCCACTTGGAAGAAAACTAGAGTTGAGTCACCAAACAACTCATCCTACTACTATATTCCTGAAAGTGCCATCAATATATTATCAACAAACATGTCTACATCAAACATGACAGCAGTCTTTGGAAGATTTCTCTTCCAAAGTAAACAAAGAAAAGAGGAGTTATTAGGATCATACAGCGCATATTTTGAAGAATTTAAATCATAATTGCCAACACCATCAGGACTTTAATCACCACCACCACCACCAGATTTCGGCACTACTACTCCATGGAAATTATCCAAAGAAGAGAAACAAGAAGAAGAGAAAGAAGAATCTGAGGATCAAGAGTTCACTTACCAAAACCCAATCCCTAAAAACCCAGAATTTGAAACTCCGAATGATCAAACTCCAAGAAATCCAAATCAAGAAAACCCCAAAAACAACACTCCGAATATTCAAAACCCACTAAATCAGAACAATCTAAACTCCAAAGTAATTAATCAACATTTACCTCCAGTTATCATCATCGATCAACCACCTGTTGAACCAATTGGCCAGCCCATCCAACCACAAAACCAACAAAATCAACAACTGCCACCAGTACTGTCTCAATAACAACAACAACTTCCACCACCACAGCAACAACAAATGGCTTACGCACCCATCACAAAACTCAACAACTTCAACAGTAAAGAAGACGACGCCCAAGTCTGGTTAAATGACATAGCCAAAGCCATTACAGCCAATAATTGGGATAATGCTAGAGCAATACAAGTAATCTCTTACTTTCTCCAGGATACCACTGATGCATGGTATTAAAGTTTCACTGTCAAACCCCAAAATTTTAATGGATTCAAAACTGAATTCTTGTGATACTTTAGCAACAATAATAGTATCAACAAATTAACCAACACCTTTACAATAATTAGACAAGGAGACACTAAAGCAGTCACTACTTACTTGGAATGCTTCTATAGAAATCTATACCAAATACAAGCCATCCAAGCTGACTATTTTATAGTGCCACAGATTTTAAATTAATTTATTAAAGGATTGTGCAGTAGCATTCTACAACGAGTATGTCCAATACACTTAGTAAATCTTCCAATCACAGTTACATATGCCAGAAATTTTGAAGCAGCTAAACTAGAAGCTAATCACGCTCAAGCTGTAAATTTAGCAATGAATGGATCATCTAAATTGGATTCCAAATTGAAGCAATTCAGTAATTCAATTAATCAGAAATTAGAGGGATACTTAGCTGACAATCACATGATTTATCAACCTCCTCAATGGCGTAACAATCAGGGAAATGCGAATTGTTTCCAAAATTAGTCACATCCATCATTATCATCCAATCAATCATGGCAGCCAGAGACGCGCATCTGCCACAACTGTGGTAAACAAGAGCACATCAGAGCCAACTGCCATACTTATAGCAATTCACAATCAGGAAATCAATATAAAAATCCCAATCACCAGTTCCAGACTCCAAACTATTACCTGAATCAAGACCAATACCAACCCACTTACCTGTTTATGATGCACCAACCAATTTATCAACCACCAGTTTATCAACCACAGCCACAAGCAATTTATTAAGCACAGCCACAAGTAATATATCAACCACAGCCACCAGCAATCTATCAAACACCCACCATTCAAACACCACCAGCAAACCCAGCTCAAATAACATCAGAAAACCCAAGATTGAGGATCACCCAAAACTGGAGATCAGCGATAGTTGTACATCAACCGATTCCCAGCTCTTCCCATCAACCATCAGATATGCCATTATTTAGTGAAGCAGCACTTGAAGAGAAACCGATTATGGCCATGTACACTGACACAAAGTCGATGGCCACTCCATCAAATTAATTCTTGACAATGGTTCAGAAGGCAGTATCATCACATAACAACTCATAGATCAATTAGGTCACCGAGTTGATTACACTGCCAGTGCCAGGATTATTACCGCGGATGGAGCCACCAAAACCCCAATTGGCGAAATTGATGACTTCCCAATTGAAGTCAATAACATCATAGTACTCATCAAAGTTCTAATGATGGAAGCCACCCAATATCAAGCTTTAGTTGATAATGACTGGCTATCCAAAATCAACGCCGTGTTCAATTGGATGACTCAAAAACTAGTACTCAGCCAGAATAGTCAACACACATGAGTACCAGCAATATGTGGTTACTTCAAAGCTACCAACACCACAGCACCACTAATTGACCTTGAAGAAAAAAAACCAAAACCTACCTGGGAAGCATATCAAGTCTTGTGGGCCGATGAAGAACACAATGAGCTGTCACCAATACTCTCATGAGACGACAATGACAAAGGAAAACAGAAGAGAACAGAACCTATCTAGAACACAGACCAAGTCTAGGATACTGACCACAACTTAAAAAAACTACCAATTTGGGAATGGGATAAGAGAGAAAAAGAGAAAGGAAAAGCAAAGAAAGAGAAGCCACTACCAACTGCCAGTTACACCCCTTATACATACACACCATCACAATTATTGAGCTATTGTCAACCAAAGCTGATATGTGTTGATTATGACAAGAAATTGTCATCAATGGGCACATGCTGTGGCGACAATGAGGAATACACAACAGCAACCCAATTCTACTGCTGTACATGCATCATAAAACACTTTGGAAGACCAAACCAAGTGGGAAAATAGGACAATACACCATGTTTAGCTTGTGGGGAGACACTCTTGGACGAAGGAATGTGGAACGACATTCTTGGTCAAGGAGAAATGTGTGACATTTTGTGCCAGTACATGATTCTTATCAGCAATTGGATTAGGAAAGGGACATCCATAGAAGCCGCCTGGAGAAGAGCAGTACAATAATTGGATATTTGTCCACATGACAATGATGAAATCTGGAGAATGACCCTCGCCAAAATTCAAGAAGCATCACCCGAAGAAATCAAAGAAGTCAAGAACAACCTGCCAGAACTCTTAGAACTCAATTGGGATAAAGAACCAGTCATAAATCTCCTGGAACCAGAAAAGTTTTATGAACATTATCAAACTTTGGCACCTACAAAAGAAGAACAAGAGCAACATTTGGTCCAAATAAACACCAGACTATGTGACCACTGTTTGATTCCATGTGATTTCCAATATTGTAATAAGTGTGACTTCATTTACAATCCACCACTATGCATAATCTACACAATCTCAGAAGAAGAAAAACCAATCAGCAGCTGCACATCAGAATCAGAATCAATTTTTAATCCTGATTCTAACTCCAACAATGAAGACAATGAAAACACTGGTTCTAGCTTCACACAATATAGCAACGAGAATATCAACAATTTAGACTCTGACTTGAACTCTGAAATATATATAGCGCTTTCTAATCTCTTTAAAGAGCAGGAACTCAAATAGTATAGTGACAATAATAAGAGTATCATACCAGAATGTGCACATGATATTGACGCAGGATTTGATCTGAGATATCCCAAAAAAGATGCCATCAAATTGAAACCACATTCACACACTTGCATTGATCTGAAAGTAGCACTGGAAATTCCAACAACAACCATAGTTCAACTAGCGTCTAGGAGTCGTTTAGTGAAAAAAGGGATTAATATAAGAGGAGGAATAATTGACATGGGATATGTAGAAAATATCATTGCCATACTACAAAATGACTCTGAAAAGGCCTATATTATAGAGCCAAATGAAAAAATAGCACAGGCAATATTCCTGCCTTTGGTTAAAATAGCTCAGTTAGTTTCAGTAAGAAATAGGAAAGAATTAGGAATAACCGCAAAAGAGATACAGGGATTCGGATCCATGGGTAGAATAGACATACCAGTCAATATGACAAAGGAAAAAATTATTGGCCAAGGAGAAATTATCTCAACGGATCAAGCAATTCTCATTCCACCATATGACCAGTACATGTTAGCAATAGAAAGAAAGGTGAAAGATCAGGCACAAATTTTTGAAGCAGAAACAAGCTTTTGTAAAACAGAAGAAGTTGAACTTATCAATCTACACATACCAGCCAAAAACCACAACCATATCAAAATTCTTATCTACAACAATACAGAAAATGTTGTGGAGATACTGAAAGAAACCACTCTTGGATATTTGACTACTGAAATTGAGGATTAACTACCAAGCACCATTTCAGACTTTCCACAATTGTGTGAATATGTGAATATTACATCACAAACAATCTATGGACGGAACAAATATTATTTGTTACAACCAGAGCAGCTAGAGCAAATAAACATGAGAAATCTAAATCCACTTCAACAGATGCAATTAAAGATGTTACTTAACAATTTTAATGACATCTTTGCCAATGAAAACAAATTTGGCAGAACTGAGATTATCCAACACCAGATCAAAACTGAAGATGCAATGCCAATTAAACAAAGAGCATACAGAGTACCACCAGCAAGCCATGAGATCATCCGTCAAGAGATCAACTGAATGCTTAACAACAGATTAATCCAGCCATCAATAAGTCCATGGTCGTCACCAGTGGTACTTATCTGGAAGAAAAATGGAAAGATCAGATTTTGTGTAGACTATAAAAAACTCAATGGAGTCACTTGTGGAGACAGTTATCCAACTCCATGGATCCAAGAGTTATTTGATGCTTTTGAAGGAAACAAATGGTTTTCAACATTGGACTTGAATAGTGGTTACTGACAAGTAGCCATGGATCCAGCCAACAAAGAGAAAATGGTGTTTACCACAAGAGAAGAGAATTTCGAATTCGAAGTAATACCATTCAGCTTAACCAATGCACCAGCCACTTTTCAGTGATTAATGGAAATTGTGTACACTGGCTTATTGTGGAAATCAGTAGTTGTGTACTTGGATAACACCAATGTATTCTCAAGAATATTTGATGATCATCTCTATCATCTTCAACAAGTATTCAAAAGACTGCGATGAGCAGAGTTAAAGCTAAATGTTACCAAGTGCTTCTTTGGCAAAACAGAACTAAAGTTTCTGGGACATATAGTCAGCAAAGATGGTATTAAAACAGATCTAGACAAGATAGAAATAGTAAAGAACTTTTCAGTGCCAACCAATATAACTGAACTAAAATCATTCTTGGAATTTGCAAGCTATTATCGTCGCTTCATCAAAAACTTTTTTAAAATAGCTCAGCCACTCAACCATCTACAAACCAAGAATGTGAAATATGAATGGATGGAAATACAACAAAAAGCTTTTAACATTTTAAAAGAAAAGCTCATTCAAGCACCAATATTAATCTATTCAGATCACAACAAACCATTCATTATTACTACTAATACATCAAGTCAAGCATTGGGAACAGTACTATCTTAGAAAAGACTGAATGGAAGAAAACCTCCAGTTGCATATGCCAGCTGAGGCTTAACACCAGCCAAAAAAAACTATGAAATATTGGAACAAAAACACTTAGCAATATAATAAGCAGTTATGAAATAGAAAGAATACTTGAGCCAGAAGTTCAAAGTGTATACAGATTACAAAAGATTAACATCACTCCAGAAACAAAAATTTGGAGATAGCAGACAATCAAGATAGAAAATGGCACTCACACTATATACTTATATCATACATTATAAAAAGAGAAAAGACAACAGAAATGCTGATGGTTTATCACAAATGAGACAAATCTAAGAACATTTTAACCCAAAAATATAACAAAACCAAAACAATACTCATGAAAATATAACAAAAGATAAACACACAAAAATATCAACAACTTCAACATTATATAGATATTTAACAGTTCAAGGAGAAATTATCTCAACCAGAACAAAAGAGGATCAAACAACAATCCAAATATTTTATCACTCACCAAAATATACTTTATTGGAAAAATAGAAAAGATTCAGATCAACCAACCAGAGTAATTACAGAACCAAAAAAAGAGACAATACTGTTCAACATGCACTTAGATCTAGCTGCAAAACATTTTCATAAAGAAGCAATCATAAAAAGAACCAGAAAGAGATACTATTGGCCATCAATGTATCCAGACATCATCTAATATGTGCAAAATTGTGATGCTTGTCAAAGAAGAGAAGGAACAAGACCCAGCAAACTATTAAGACCAATCAAAGTGGGACAACCATTTAATCATATTGGAATCGATTTAGTTGGACCATTGACAATTATCAGCAGAGGCAACAGATATATTGCAGTAGCCATGGACTATCTTACTAAATGGCCAGAAGCCAAAGCAATTCAAAGAGCGGATGCAAAATTTATTGCCAAATTCATTCATCAAGATCTGATTTGTCAACATAGATGTCTAAAAGAACTATTATTAGACCAAAAAACCCATTTTGTAAATAGAACATTAACAGAACTAAGCCAAAAATTCGGAATTAAGAGACTACTATTATCACCATACTATCCACAAACCAATGGATTAGTTGAAAGATTTAATAGAATATTGTGTAAAGCAATAGCAAAATTCAGCCAAGAAAACCAGGACAAATGGGATTTGTTCATACTATTAGTATTATTTGCTTATCAGACAATGAAGCAAGACACCACACAAGCAACACCATTTGAATTGGTATATGATAGAACAGCAATATTACTAGTGGAGATAAAGATTAACACATATCCAACTGAACCAATAACAAAAGAGAATTTCCAAGAAACCTTGTTGAGAAGAACATATGACTTAATAGAAACATTGGAAAGCAAACGAAGAAAAGCAGCTGATAACATTCAAAAGTCACAAAAAAAACAGAAAGAGAGACACAATAGTCAACTACCAGACAAACCAGTTGAATTCAAGATTGGAGACAAAGTACTCTTACATCGTACCAAAGTAAAAAAACAATGGAGTGAAAAATTCGACCCCAAATGGAATAAACTATTTCACATAAAAGAAATTCTAGGGAATGGAGCTTACAAATTAAGACTGGATAACAAAATCTTAACCAAAGCAGCACATGGAGATTGACTGAAACTATACCACAACATCACACCACCATCCACCAGTAATATTCCACAATTAGGAGTACAGAAGATACTAGTCCAACCAGAGGAGATTCCACAAGATCTGGAACCAATCATCATTATTGACAACAACACATTAAATTAATTCATCAAAAGAATATATAAAGACATGGTAGACATGACAAGAAATATCAAAAAAATAGAAATTACAAACAACATCCACTTACTAGCACAACAACTCTTTCAATTGATTCAACACCAAGAGATAAAAATTATAATTAATCAACAAACCATCTGATATCAAAACACTAGAAAGACATCACCACATAGAACACAGAAGAAAACAGAAAATACCATTAACAAAATCATTGCAAAAGTAAAATTAGCAATAAAAGAGTCGACAAAAAAGTCACTATACCAAGAGTTGACTAAAAAAACTTGGAATTAGTGGATACAACAATTTTCAAGAAACTATTGTTATTTTTACTTAGAACAACATGTGAATATCCAGAATTTATATACAGATAAAACAAAGCAATTATTTGACACAAGAATACTACAACAATTAGAACATTTTGTGGAAAAGAACAACTTATCCACACAGGCCTGAGCCATATACTGAATACACATAGCATTTCAGGATTGACCAGAAATTTTACTCAACAAAGCAATGGATATGGTTACCAGTAATTAATTAGGAAAGATCACCAATACTCAATTTGAAAAATTACAGACTCAAATAGCACAAGTAATTCTTGAAAGCAAAATTCAAGAAATACTTCAAGAGAGGGAATTAACAGAATTGGATTTCAATAAAAAAGAGGGAATAATGTTACTCATAAAAATATAGGAAATATATATTAGCATAATTATTAGCCAATCAGAAGTAGACGTAGTAAATATGGAATTCCAGGATTTCTCTCAGAAATTGAAGGATTCCAGGAATTACAGGATTCTCATGAGGAATCACAGGATTCCAGAATTCCAGGATTCTTCTCAAAGAAATTGCAGGATTCCTGTTGTGAAGAATGGAGGAATTGAGGAATCTCAATTATGTATATATAGCAGTAGTATTAGAAGCTGAAAAAAGGAGAGATCTCCAAGTTTAGATTTCATCTAAACAACCTTCCAAACACAATAAATAACTATTTGGTATCTCAAACCTAATTCCACTATCAACACCCTATATTGGTAGTAATTAATACTTAACCATACTGGAACAATAGCTCTTGATTATGGCTATTGACGGAATACTAACTTGCAAATTGCCTTGGCTTATTTCTTTTCTTTCTTTATTTTTCTTTTATTTCTTTTATTTATTTTATTTTGATTTTATTGTTGTGCACTAATTGGTTGAATAAAGTGCTAGATTACTGACATCAAAAATTGCCTGGTAAAAGACCCCTGCAAGAAGGTAGAACATATAGAAAAGATATGGAATACTTACCAGAGAATTGCCAGCCATCATGCCAAGAGAAAAATTGACAGAATTGTGATTCTGGAAAGTTACGGATAAAACAACTATTGAATCTCTGTCTATTATACAAAAAACTCAAACTTAAATCTTCAGATACAAAACTTTCAGATACAAAACTTTCAGATACAAAACTTTTAGAGTAATAACATCACCATGAATAATTTTTAGCACCAAGTTACAGGTTGTTATTTGATTTAACACCCTAAATAGTCACCTGTAACAGCACCAATTTCACGGAATCCAATTTTTTTAATATACCAGAAACCTGGTTAGCCAAAAGTTCCAAAAAACATTCCAAAGAAACCAAATGACCATACAAGTCATGGTTATCAGAAGGAGCAGAACTAAATAAAGAGGTCTTAGCAACAAGGAGCAGACTGGCACTATGATGAACCAAAAAAGCCACACAAGAAGAAAAACCACCAGCTACTTGAGCCCAAGTTTTGCCACCAAAGGAAACTGGATGGACAATGGGAGCCTGTTTCCTTTTATAAATACTCATCAAACAGACCCAATCTTGATCAGTCACCACCCGCTTCTCACGAATTCGAGAATTCTCACCAACTGAATATGCATTAGAGATATGACCAAATTGTTTGCAACGAGCACAGTGGGCCAAAAAAAGACCAGCCCAGTGCAAATTCACACCTTTAAACACTGGAGTAGAACCAATAGCAGCTACTTTAGACACTTCATCAACAAAACACACAATCACATATCTATTATGCACATATAAACTGGAATTACAGCCAATAAAACAAGTCTTCCCACCATATGATTCCAACAAACCAGAAAGATCATAAGCTGTTATACCAACTGAAAGAGTGTAAAGCAATGCATGATGTAGATTCCTGAATACTCACAATTGCTTATCATCAATTGTCTTTGCCATACAAACAGAATCTTTTTCTATGAAAACAGACCATTTAGCTGCAACCAAATCAACTATCTCAGATGATTCAAACTCAACTAATGCTTTTTGCCACAGGCCAATCAATTGTATCTTGATTGATACAATCTTGCCAAATTTGGAAAAAACAGATTCCACAGCCAATTTGGAAAGATCAACCAAAATCTTCTTGATGACAATTTCTCAATCCAAACATTTATTTACCTGTCTGACATTATTATTAACTAAAATTTTTTCACTGACTACCAAATCTTTTGCCTTATTTAAACTTATTTTAGAAGTGAAAGAAGATTTGATGATCTCAGGAAATTTTGAGAGAGTGGAAGCCCTCCCAAAACCGTCAATTTGATAAAAAATTTTTTTGACTGTCATTAACTTATCACTATTCATTCTTTCAGACACAGCAGATAATTCAACATCCAATGCAAATAATTTGACTGGTTCGAAGCTATGTTTTGCCAGGACACATGACCTGATACTCGGTTTCTGATTAGAACCACCAAACTTGGGAGAAGAGAGCTCCAAAATGTCGTCAATGTCATTCATATTATTGAAAAAAGACCTTTTTGGTAGTTGTCCCAGAACATACGTCCTTGTCCTTGTCTTTCTTGGAGTTGTATCATTCACCATATCATCAGCTTCAGAATTGTTGGAATTCACAAAACTCATTTCCTTTGCCACTATGTTGTTCATGTTTTCCAAGTTGGACATTCCACTAACACTAGCATTTTTGCTCTCCACTTTGCTACTCCAAAACACCTTGCACTCCAAACTGCTAGCTTGCAAAATGTTGTTAGAAACAGAACCAGCCAATGAATTGACCATACCACCAGCCATACCAGGATTCTTAGATTTTTTGTACAAAAGACCACGAAAGTACATGCTCTCAATGTGTGCTTTTTTTTTGTTACTATTAGACTGGGTTCCCAACCCAGCCAAAATAATACCAGAACCACCAGCTGAGAAGCTTACTGGTTCTATTACAACAAAAAAAGGAAAGTTGGAAGAAATAACTAGAAAGAAAACAAGGGAAAAAGACTAATTAAACTTTGATAAAATTTTGCTCTCATTGTGGTCAGAAGATTGACAAGAAAAAGGTATTTTTTGTTTTTTTTTAATGTTTTTGGTAAAAATTTTTAAATTATATTAAAATTTATTAGTATTTAACATTATATTATTATTTTTATTTTTTTATTTCAAGTTTAGTGAGCACAGCCTAACCACTACCTAAATACATAAAATCAAACAAGATTCTAAATTAAATATGGCTCATGCTTTTTCTACATGTGATCAGACACTTGGTCCAGTTAAGACAGCACTATATACATACAGAATCTGTTAAAGAGATATTATTCAAAAAACTGAAGCCCAAACTATTAAGACAAGAACACAGACTGAAACACAAATAAATACCCAATCTGAAACCAAAGCTGTGAATAACACCAGTAGTCTACAAGCCTGATAAATTATTAACTAATGGCACAGCAGATCCATTATATGGTAAAAGATTGTGCTTCTTGTAAAAGGCTCTTAATTTAGCAGCAGGTAACCAGATATCAGATCTATGACTCTCAGCAAAATTATAGACCAACTTAACAATCAAACTGTCACTAAAAGCCAAACCAAGACACAAGATAACATTGAACGCCCAGCTCTTCAGTATTTTATTATTGTTTATTTTAAAAATTTTAATGTAATTATAATTAATTAATTTTAATAAATAAAAATAGTATTAAATTTTTTTATTAATTAAAAAAAAATTGTTGTTTTTTATAATATATTTAAAATCAAATTAGTTAATTTATTTGCTAATTGTATTGTTTTTAAAATTAATAAATTGGTTTTTTGAATTTATACTTATATTTGTTTTAATTTTTTAATTTTGCTTAATAATTAAAATATATAATTATTATTTTTGGTTTTTAAAAAAATTTAAATATTATAATTGTTGAAATTAGTACTTTAAAAAAATATTATATTTAATAATTATTAATATTGCTTTAAATATTAAGATTTAAATTATTTGGATTTAAATAAAAAACCTAAAAACTCTTTGTCTTCTTAATTTTATAATTATAATAAGAGGAAAAAGTAAAAAAGCTGTAATTAGTATTTTTTTTGGTATTTCACAAAGTTTTAATCAAAAAAGTTTTTTTTGTTGTAAAAACAATTAAACAGAATAATTTAAAAGTTTTTTTTTATTTAATGATTATAAAAAGCTGTTTTTAGTAGTTACTAAAGCATTTTTTTCTTGGTTTTTGGCGCTGTTATTGATAATGCTTAAGAAACTATTATTAAATATTAAAAATTTGCTAAATGAATAGTTTTTACTTTGGTATTTAATGCTACTTTTAAGATTAAATTGGCTTATATTAAAACTATTTTCCAGTTTGTATATAATTTTTTGGATATAAAGTCAATATTAAAAGACAATATGAAGCTTTTCTATATGGAGTTTACTTCTTAAAAGTCTTTAGAAACTGTCTTTTTGGTTGAGCTTATAAGTTTTATTTACTTAGCCATTCTTAAAATTGCCAAGTTTTTGGTAATTTCTGAGTCTGATTCTTTTTTTGGTGCTGTTATACTATATAATATGTTTTTAAGTATATTTGCTGTTAATATTAAGACAGCTTTTAATGTGTTTGGTAAGATTGCCCATGTAATGCTAAAGTCTGCTGACATTTAATAATATGTAGTTGTTTATTTTAAAAAACTGGACTCTGTTACATTTATTTTGAATTATTGATTAGTTTTGGTGAGTAAAAATAGTATTAGGATTCTCTTTTTAGTGAATTAAATAAAACTATTATATTTTATGATAGGTTTAAGATCAAGTTGGTTAACTTTTTTTTTGGCTGTACTGCCTTTGAAATTAGTAATATAATTTCTTAAGTTAATAGTTAAACATGTTTTATTTTTTGCTTTTCTAATTCTGGTTATTATTTTCAGTTTGTTCTAATTATATTTGAATCTTAAGTAGATTTAAATGCTACTGTAAACAAAACTAATACACCAAAAAAGTGCCATATTTAATAAAAAATTCTTGGCTATTAGCATTGTTTTAGGTGTTAAAAATAAGCTATCTGATTGTGAATTAAAAGATAGTGTCTCTATTTTCTCTTTTTAAGACTTCCAAGGTGTTTATATCATATTTTGTAAGCTTTAAGTCTTATATTAAAGTTTCTGTTTTTTTAAGCTTCTTTAAGTTTCTATTTTTTTAAGCTTCTTTAAGTTTCTATTTTTGACAACTCTTCTTTCTCTTTTTGTTATTATTGATAATTCTTTGATACTATTTTAATTGTCTTCTTTGAAATCTGATTTGACCAAATTTTTTGTATTAGTTAAATCAATTTTTAAGCCTGTTAGCTCTCTGGTTACTATATTTGAACAGTTTATTAATGATAATTTAGTTTTAAGCAATGTTTTTAGTCTTAAAGTTAATGAACTTATAATTTATTTGGGTTTTTTTAATAAAAGTTAAGAAAAAAAGTAGTTTTACTGAAAAAAAAGTATTGTATAGATAATATTGACATGTTTGATAATTCAAATCTTCCAGTTAGCATTAATGATAATACATTTTCTTATTTGATGTCCTTTTGAACACATAAGTTTAATAGTATTAAAACTAATTTCTTAAAAACAGTTAAATAGCTTATTAGATTAATTCTTTGTAGTATTAGATTATTTAATATAGTTCAAAGAATATTGGTTTTAAATAAGTTTACTTCTATTGTAACAATGTAGTATAATCTAAATTAGCTTAAATAGCTGATTATATGTAAAAAATGCATAAACTATACTTAGTATAAAATACTTAGTTTGTTTCAAAATACTAAGTAGTATTTAAATCATACTCATTAAACTTAATAAAAAAAAATTATAATTATAAAATATTTTTATTTTTTTTTAAGTTTTTATTTAAATTTGTAATTGGTTTTAAAATTTTAAAATTTTATTTTGTTTATATTAAATTTTTTTTTTATTTTATTTAACAAGTAAAGTCTAATTACTATCTAATACAATACAACTATCTAAAGTTCTAAATTAAATGTGATTTACACATTTGCTACATGTAACCAGCCACTCAGCCAATTAAGACTACACTATACAACTATATTAACTATAACTTTGTCAGTAGTGCCAGCAAAAAACAAATAACCAACACTTAGGCCAAAATTGGTAACATAATCTCTTTCAATTTCTAACAAATGAGCAATACCATCTAAAAACTTAGTAGAAAGACCCCGAATGACATTATATAAAGATCCATCCACACATATCAACTCTCAATGCTCTTTATCAGCTTAAAACTTCGAATTAGGCACTCAAATTTACTCTCTATGGCCAGCAACCACACCCTAAATAAACCCAATTAGATTATATGTTGCAAGTCTAGTAACTTTAAAAGAGGCTTTAGCTTCTATTAACCAATTCTCAAATACAAACCCTTTGCATAAAACTGTATAGAGTTCAATATTAGAAGCAGATAAAACCAAAAACTAAAGAACCACAGACAATGATAAAATTGCACTAGTAAGAGATTTCTAAAGAAAAAAATGCTCACTCAATAAGTTCTAATGTGTCAAAAAGTCCAGGCCATAAACAAAACTATGATCTGAAAAATCTACTTTCCCACAATATATACACAAAACACTAAAATAGCTGCGATCATATAAGCACTTCTTAACAGCCACAGACAGTCTTCTGTGCAAAGCTTTTATCAAATACATGCACAAGCCAGAAATGATTTTGCTCATATATTCAGTGAACATGTAAGAGTTAGAGTGCCAGACTAAGACAGTACAAACCCAATTAATATTGCCAACTTGCAAATGATCCATGACACTTGAACAAAGTCCAAATTTCCATTGAAAATGTCTAACAGTATCATTTGTTATTTTAACGAAGTGATATGTATTGCCAGAAATTGTTTTATTATTTGCTAATAAGAATTTTTTCTTAATGTTCATTGAAAGAACAAGCCCTAATGAGGTGGCCAGATCAGCCAATTTATTAGCATGCTTGTTGCCCAATACACCAAAATAACTTTTCACCTTTGCCCAAATGACAGAAATATTCTTGTATTTGACTAAATTGCTAATATAATAGTGCTCTATCCAGCACTTATTGTGAAAATTAGGAGCCATCAATCTCAACTCGGCCTGGCAAGCATTCAGGAAAGTCTGACTGTTAGAAAAAACTGTGACTTTAGAGAAAGCTGGAATGTATTCAAGAGCCAATACAACAGTTTATATTTCAATCGAAGTAGATAATAACAAACCATGAACCTCCACCCCTACATGCAAACTCAGATCAAAAAATAGGCAGCAGCCCCTCTGGCAGCACTAGATGTACCAAAGTTTTTAACAGAACTATCAGTGTAAATTGAAATCTTAGACAAAAAAGCATTTTTCAGACTAAAGCAAATAACACCAATGCTGCCCATATTAGAAATATTCAAATTAGAAGAGCATCTAAAAGTGGAAGAGAGATCTTTGACTAGACCACCACCCTTGACAAAATCTAAAATCAGCATAAACCAAAAGAGAACTGGACCTTTAGGATTCAGTTATTTCCAATAGCAAAAATTTTTCCAATTAAAACATTTTCCATGGCTGTTCAAAAATTGATCTGCAAAAATAATCCCAAAACACTTTAATAATCTGTAAATCTAAAGATATAGTGTCTGACCCAAAATATTCAAAATGGGAAAACCATGCTTAAAACAAAAAGCATTGGGCAAGCCATTGGCCAAAAAAATCTCATTATGCAAAAAAATCTTAGTAACACCACCCAAAAAATTGTTTATTAAATTAACTATCAATTTAACAGAAAATTGAAGAGGGTTTTGAAGTACCCAGCCCAAAACTTGCAAATTTATTGACCTGTGTTCAAAAAGTCGACCCATTATTTCTTTATTATTAGCAAACTGTAATATCAACATTACTTTTTCTTTTGTCTGAACTTGCTCAAAAGGTTTCAAATTGTACAAAGATAGATGATATATAGTCTCATTAGAAAAATCCTTGGGCAAACTGGCCTTAGACTTCAATTTCTTTCTAATTATATGATTTCATTTCTTGTATGTGCTTCTATTGACGAAGCTAAACTGAGTCTTGTATTCCATTATAGACTGTAAAACAGTTGAGACTAAATAAGAGAACTGTTTGTCTAAGATAGTTTTGTGCAAAACCATGAATGAAAAAAACTTCACATCTGAATTTGTCTTCTTTAAACTTAGACCAGAAAGATCTTTAATTAACAGAAAAATGCCCAAATACTAATGTGTCTTACCAGTCTTTGTGATTGAAATTGGAGATCCACTAACATCTAAAAAGATATCATTGGTTTTTAGGTTGATAAGAATAACAACCATCTTATCTGTGTTAATCAATATATTTATTAAATCAAAGAACTCATTAGCAATATTCAAAATGTTCTGTGTTGTTATGTGACAGTTGCCAACTCAAATAATATCATCCATGAAAGCACCAGCAGCCAAATATGAAGTCAGACCAGTGTTCAACTCAATTCTGCCCATTCTGGCCACAAATTTGAAATCAACTCAATACCTAAAAAGTGAATCATGTCTCTTGACCTCACACAACAGAAAATCATAAAAAATTTTCCACAAAAGAGAAGAAAAGACTTTACTCTGGTTCAGACTATCATAAACTTTATAATCTTTAGACAAACCAAAGTCTGTTATAACCCTATTTGTGTAGCCATTATGAATATGACCAAAAAATCTAACAACTTTTTATATATCTTGATTCTCTTCAGACTGTTTTTCAAATGCAACCAGTCTATTGAATTATAAGCTTTGCACATGTCTTGAAGAACCAACCAGATTTTTCTGCTCTTCTTCAAAGCATCTTCTATAACAGATCCTATAATAAAAATAAGAGACTGAATAGAAGTGCTCTTTAAAACTGAAAAATTGTCACTACACAGAATATTGTGTATGCTGCAAGCCTTCAATATACAATCAGACAGAATCTTTGAGAGAATTTTCCTAGCAGTCTCAATAAAAGCAATAAGTCTGGTATTCATTAAAACTCTTTCCCACTTATAAGGTTTTGGAATCATGAACATCCAGGCTTCTTTCCAGACATCAGAAACAGATTTACATGTTAAATACAGGTTAAGCAAACATAAAAAAAAGACCAAAACAAACTCATCACAGTGTTTCTATATTTCATTAGAGATACCAGACAATCCAGCAGCTTTGCCATCAGGAAGATTCTTGATTACTGACAAAAACTCATTAAAATCAATATGCTCTATCATGCCAGAAAATGCACTATTATTAACATAATTAAGAGGTGCAAATTGTCTTTGCCAATAGGAAGGAACAGAAGATTTAACTGTGTGCTTCCTGGTCCAATTTTCTATAATTGAATTTACTTTGTCCTTGACCAGATCTGGCTTTAAAACCAAATCACTATTATTAATTAGATAATCCAACATAACTTTTCTAAAAGGCTTCTCCAACACACTCCTAATTATTTGACTCTTATTATTCACAAAAGCTTCTATACACTTAGCAATAACTGCTCTAATTTGAAAATTCTCAGTGGTTTTGGAATTCAAAAACTTACAAGATCTATATAATTTCCTAAAATAAGCCAGTAATTGTTTAACCATCACTTTGTTACAACCATTGTCTAAAGATCTCTTGAACTCTATAGCCTGGTCGAAATCCAAGTCAACCCATTTATTGACCAAAGCCTGAAATTTTCTCAAATTTTTTGACTTATATGCTTTCAAAATTTTTGCCACCAACAGTTCCAACTTGTGAAATTTAGAAGATACAGCAGATTTAACCAACCCACCATCTCTAAACCACATCTTTACTAAAGCAGCTTTTACTGTAAAGCACACCACCTAAAAGAGCAGTATCCACATCTCATTGATGTCACCTTCATTTTTGTAATATTTAAAGTCATTAGCAGCTGTCAAAGCAGCAGCCAAAGATAAATTCCCAAACTTTTTCCAAACTTCTTCACTAATGTTACTGACTTTGTATTTTCACCTATTTTTTGCAGCCTGTTTGTGTACTGAATTGAGCTGAGAACTAAGAAAGCCCTCCAAACCAATATCTACCAACATGACTAAGTAATTAGAATCAAAAAATTCATCCAGACAGTAAACCCACTAGTTAAAAAAAGAACTGCAAAGACTATTACTAACTAGAATAAAGTCTATACATTTTTGAACACCTCTTGAATTGGACCATATAGGAAGCTTGTGCAAAGAAAAATCTCATAAGGAATCAAGCAAACCCAGATCCAAAAATTTCTTAAAGCTTGTACTATAACCAGAATTATTTTCATTAAAGTTATTACCAAAAACAACAAAAGTACTACCATTTAAAGCCTCAGCCACTATTGAATTGACAACATGTGAGTAAGCCAGCCTTTTTTCCAAAGTAGCACCTGCATATAAACCCAAAACTGTTACTGAAAGTTTGTTTTTAAAAAGTAGTTTTATAAAAATAAGTCGATTGAACACTTTAGAAACTTTATACACATGCTGTACTAAAGAAACATTCATAATTATGGCTATGTTTAAACTCAAATAACCTGATTCCAAATCAGAAGTAAACACTCAGACATCATCAAACTTATTCATAATTCATAAATGAACTTTGCCTCTCAACTTTGTTTTAGTAACTACAGAAATCAAATTGCCTATATTTCTATACCAACAAATAATATCTTCAAATAATCTAATCTTTCTAAAACTGAACCAATCAAGACTTTTAGAGCTATTATTTTTGATTTCAAACCACCCACCTTAAATGTTAGAATCTTGAAACTACTTGAGCTAAAGTCAGATACTATATTACCAACAGCCGAAAAAAGAGGAGCAGATAGCATCAAAACATTATTCAAAGTCATATCCATGTCCAAATGTGACATCAAAGGTGTAGAAATGGCCAGAGAAGGAACACAAAAAAGGAGTGTTAACAATACCAGTTTCACAGAACTCAACTTTTTCAACATACTAGAAACCTGATCTGCCAAGAGCTTCAAAAAGCATTCCAAAAAGGCCAAATGAGCACCCAAAGACAAGTTACTAGCCGAAACTGGAAAAAAACCATTATTTGAACCTGAGTCATTATAGAAAGGGGAACCAGAACCAGAAATGGAGTGAAAACTATCAGAACAACCAGAAAGTAAGACCACTTGGGCCCAAGATTTGCCACCAAAGGCAGCAGAACAAGATATTGAAACATTTTTTTTCTCATATAATTTTGCTAACTGAAGATAACATTTATTAAAAGCAATCTTTTTAAATGTCCTCAAAGGCTTAGAAGTGGATGCAATTGGTGTATCACATTCCAAAGCAGAATGACTACATCTCTCATACTTTTTACACCAAACTAGATCTATCCTTGCCCAAAAAAGTCTAACACCACTGAGAATTGGCTCTATACTAAATGCAAACTCCAATGCCTCATTAGATTTAAAACAAACAACAGTGCAACAGGTTTTGTTGCCAGTTTTCAGTAAATAATTAATAAGGCAAGTTTTTTTACCAGCTCCTTCCAAAAGATTACCCAAATCATAAGTCATAATACTCATTGGCAGTATAAACAAAAGTGCTTTATACCAATCTTTAGATGTCCAGATTTTTTGATCACCCATAGCCTTGGCCATGCATACTGAATCTTTTCCGATTAGGAATGACTATTTTAATGCCAACAAATCAGCTTGATCTAATTCGGCAAACTTTACTACAGCCTTCTGTCATAATCTAATTAGTTGAACTTTAATAGATTTAATTTCTCTAAATTCAGCAGTTGTGGTAATGATCATCTTCTTTGGTATATTCATGAGAATTTTTCTAATTACTACAGCCTGATTTGAATGTATTCCTTGTCTTTTAAGATTGGTGTTTACAGTGATCACATTTTCTTTGGCCAATAATACGGTTTTTTCTATACTGTTCTCTTATGTAAAGGTAGATTGAATGATCTCTTTAAATTTTGAGAGAGTAGTGACCCCTCCAAAACTACAGATTTTTGAAAAAATTTTCCTAATGAACTGAGTTTTTGCTGTTGCCAATTTTTTTTCTACAGCCAAAAGATTAATGTTCAAAGCAAAAAATTTGTTTACAGCTACTTTTACAGATGTTTTTATGATTTTGGGATCAATTCACTTTATATTTAGAGATATCTTGAGGAGAGTTGGAAGAAGTTCTAACTCATCCTCTATATCATAGTTGGGAGAACCAAGAGAGGAGCCAAAATCAGCACCAGTGTTAACACATTTCACTTTAGAAGTGTTTGCAGCTGAATCCAAGATAGAACTATTACTAACACCAGATATGCCAATATCTACATTATTACCAGACAAGCTTTCCACATCAGAATACATATTATTACCAGATCCAGATTTCAAAAAAACATTTTTTTTATTACCAGAATGTTTAACATTCCTAAGAACAACCTTCTTTTTCTATGAAAAAAAACCACCAGCAGGACCATGAAAAACATCCTTGGGTGCTTTCTTTTTAAACATGTTGCTATCTGAAGCAGCTGCCAAATCCATCACAAAGAGATTATTAGTTAAAAAAATGTTAAAATAATACTAACAGGAAAAACAAAAATTTTTTTTAACAGAAATGTGTTCATTTAAGGATTTTTGAAGGTAAAAGAGAAAAAAAGATTTTTTTATTTGTTTAAATTTTATATTAAAAGTTTTGTTTTATTAATTTTTTTTGTTATTGTTTTTTTTATTATTTTTATTATTATTAATATAATTAATTTTGTGATTAATTTAAAATTTAACTTAACTAAATTGCCTTTAATAAATAAGTTTATTATTAAATTTATTAATAATTTAGTTTTTTTAATAATAAAATTAATTAATATTTATTTTATTTTATTTTATTTTATTTTATTTTATTTTATTTAAAATATAATTTTAATATTATCTAATATAATATAATTGTTTTGAGTTTTAAATTAAACATAATTTACATACTTGCTAAATATAAACAATTACTTAATTAATTAAGATTATACTATACAATTATAATAATAAAAATATCAAAATTAATACTAATAAAAAATAAATACTTAATTTTAGACCCAAAACTAATTGTTTAACTTTTAATTATACTTAATAAGTATGTTACTTTTTGGAAATAAAAACCAAAAAATTCCAACCAAAAATTTCATTTAAATTGTTAATAAATAAAAAACTGTTTTTTTTTTATTAAAGCATAATATTTAGAATTGAATAATTATATCTTTTTTTTATAAATAACAATTAAACTTTAAATAAAATTAATTAAATATAATAAAATAAACTTATTATTAGCAAAAACAGACTTGGCTTTAATAATTCAAAAACTAAACACAAAGTTCTTGTATAAAATTAAGTAAAAATTATTATTAATAATATTAAAAGTCAAAGATTAAAAAATAACTAAAAAATTCAAGTAAATATTTGTTAAAGTTTTCTAAAATTCTGTTATATTAGCCAACAAACTTGTACAAACAAAAAAATTAAAATAGTAGACAAAACTATAATTAAATATTTTTACTTTATCATAATTTAAATACAATATATTAGAGTAATATCTATTATATAATTTTTTTTAATAACAACAAAAAGCTGTTTATATAAAGTTTTTAACATATAAGTATGTTGTTACTCAATAGAAATTAACAAAAAACCAAAAATAATAATATTATAATATTTCAATTAATTATTAAATAATAGTATAAATAGCACAGAGCAATAAATAAAATTAAAAAACGTAATATGTACATAATAGTATACAAAACATATACAAATATGTCCAATTTAATATAATCATAAACAAGTAAGTTAAAAAATACTTACAGTTAAACAAAAAGCTCAATAACTTAGCAATTATTTATTAATTAATTAGAATAAATATAATTATATATAACTTGAAATATATATATATATAATAATTTTCTAATAAAAAAAACAATAAACAAATAAAAATCAATTAAACAAAAAAAAAGAATTAAATTATAATTTTAAAAAAAACTAGAAAGTATGCTTTTTTAATTTTGTATTATAATACTTACTGATATTAAGATTAATAGAATTAGAGACTTTTTCTCTTTATAATCTAAGCTTCAATAAAAATTTCAAAAAAAAGAATTACTAAACTTTTATTACCACTTCCTATTAATAAAAACAACAAAATATTTAATATAACAATAAAGTATAAACAAAATTCAAACTTAACAAAATTAAAAACATGTTAGAAAAATATTAACTACATATAATTACATAAAATTTATTTGTAATAATACCTTGGCTAAAATCAATAATTAATTTAAAAATTCAGAATGTTTATGTCTTAAAAAAATAATATCTAATTAAGATTATATTTAAATACTAATTTTGTTAAATTTTATTTTTTTTATTTAATTTTCTTTAAATTTATTAAAAATAAATTATTACTATTACTAAAAATTTTTGGTTTTTTTTCTTGAATATTGCTAATATTATTTTGCTGTTAATTTATAATTACTAAAAGCTATTAAATTTTTAATAACTGAATTTATTTTCAAATTATCTCTTATAATTTGAACTGCTGGATTTATAAATAAAATGACTAATTTTATATCAGTTATTTTGTATAATTACTTTACATAAAAATTAACTTTTTTTAAAAATAGTTTATTTAAAAACTCACTAAAAATATGTAATTATTTTACTATAAAAATCAACTTTTTTATAAGAATTTTGTCTATAGACTATTTTAATAGTTTATAATAAGATAAAAGAAAAAAAATATAAAAAAAAAATTTTGTTAAAAGAATTGTTTTTTGTTTAAGCTTAAAATAACTAACAGATTATTGAAATTAATAATTAATCAATTTCAAAATATTAGTTAGAATTTGGGAAATTTCAATTTGTAATTAATTAAAATAAATTATGTTTTTGAAATATTTAATGCTTTATTAATTTGTACTAAGAAACTTGTTTTAAAAAAGATAATTTAAAGATAAAATTTTTTTTTTTAAAAAAAAGCTCTTTTTTTATACAATTTATTATAATATTAATTTATGAACTTGAACTTTTTTTGGCTTTGTTTTCAATAAATTAAAGATATATTTTGGTAAATTACAAATTGTTTCTATGAATTATTAACTATTTTAGTAAATTATTAAATTATTTTGTGAATTTTTACAAATTTTGGTGAATTTTTAAATATTACAAAGTTTAATATATTGCATAATCTAATTATTATTTTTGTGTATTTGCTTAAAATAAATTAAAAATTTTTAAAAATATATTCTTTAATATAAATAGTTTTGAAAAAGACTTTTAATTCTTTAAAATTTAGTAAAATTATTTAGGCATTTTTCATTTCTAAAAAAGCAATATTGACTATGGCTAATTTGGTTAATAATTATAGTATTGTAATAAACACTAATTTTAAGTAATCAGTAAATAATCATATGAATTAAATAATTATTATAAAAAAAATTTCTGTAAAACTATTTGTAAAGACTATACAAATTGTACTTATTAGTTATAATACTATTAAGTTGATCAAAATGCAATTAGTAAAACTATAATAAAAGATAATTATAAAACTAAATAATTAAAATTAGACTGATTTTTTGATATTTGAATAGTTTATTTTTATTAAAAAAGATACAGTCTGTGTAATTAAAGCTAATATTAATAATTAAATATAGAATTCCAAAAATAAGTTTAGGATTTTGCTTTATATATTTCTTGTAAAAACAACTGCTCATAATTTTTGGAAGTTTATTGGTTTAATTAGTAAAAAAACATGTATTATTAATTATAATTTAGTTAACTATATTTGTATTAAGTGTACTACTATGTGTTTTAATTAGAATTCTAATGTTTAATCTGGTTTGATTTGAGTTTAATCAAATCATCAAACCAAATTGAACTTAAATAAAAAATTTGGCAAAATTTCGAACTTAAACTTAAACCAGACTTAAAATTACCAAACTTGAACTGAATCCAAACATATACAACAAGTTTGGTTTAAGTTTAGTTTAAAGTTCATAAACATTTTCAGATTCAATTATTAAAAACATTATATTATATTATATTATTATTTAATTTTTTTTTCAATAGTTTTTATATTTATAATTGAAAACACTGTCCTGTTCTTATAGTTTTAAACACTAAACAAGATCTTATATCTGTAATTATATTTATATTTACAAAAAAAACCAAATAGTAATTATGTTATAAAGTTTTTTATTATTAATGTTAATAGAAATTACTACAGAAAACTAGAACAGTTTTTTAGTTAGATTAGCCAAAAATCATAAAAAAAAATAGCAATTTTATTCATTAAACTATTTTTTTAATTGACTTGTAATTATTCTGAATATTTTGTCTTTTCTTATAATATTTTTTTATTATAACATATACTGTCTGGTAAAAAGCTTTTAAATAATATTATAAGAGTTTAATAGTATTTGTAGTTCTGTAAAAAATAATTTATACACATATTTTAAGACTGTATATTTAGCTGTTTTTTTTTGTCCACTCAAACTTATTAAAATAGTTCTATATTTTATTCTAAAAACTATGTTTACCAAATATATTAATATTTGAACTATTTGGATTATCAAATTTTATTATTTCGGATTTTGAATTTTTGATAACATTGAATGATACTGACAATGAATTCATTTTGGTAAGTTAAAAAGTGGAGTTGTTATACATACATAGTTTTATATATTTCTTTAACTAATTATAATAATTAAACAAAATAATAATTGATAAACAAATAATACAAGTTATATTTTTTTTTAATTCTATTAAATTTAAACAAGTTTGTAAACTTCAAACCAGACTTAAACTGAACTTAAACTTGTTAAAAAAATTCAATGCTAAATTCAAACCAAATTTACTTTAAAAAATTGGTTCAGTTTAAGTTCAGTTTGTAATTTGAACTGAATTTAAACAACACTCAAAGTTTGGTTTAGTTCAGTTTAATCAGAACTCTAGTTTCAACTCTGAAAAAAATCTGATTAAAGCAATAGCTATAGCTCTTATTATAAAAAACATTATTTTTTATTAATTTTGTTTGTTTTTAACTGTTTGCTTAGTTTGTAATAAACTTGGTTATATTTTTTTTAGTTGTAATTTAGTAGATAATACATTAATACATAGAAAAAAAAACTTTTCTTTTAATTTTGAACCAGCTTAAGTTGGCCAAAATATATAATAAAAAGTTTACTTTTGTTGTTTATTCAATAGTTTTTAATAGTAAAACTTATATATTTGTAGTTGGCAATCTTTTTTTTCAGATATTTTTTAGTGGTTTTTTTTAGTTTGGTTCTTTATATAAAGTTAAATCTCTTTTAATAGTTGTAAATATAATAAAAAAATGTTTTAAAAAAATTAAAAACAGTCTTATTAATCTTACAAAACAAATTAGTAAATTGGTTAAAAGATTAGATATACTTGTACAAATGGTTTTTTAGTTTAGTCTTAAATATTAACTATTAGTAGTTTTTTTATCACAAAATCAAATAAACAATATAGTAATAAAAAAAAATTTAAATATATTTATTGATAATAAAACTGTTATAAAACTGAGTTTTTTAATTTTTTCAGATATAATTAATTGATAATTTGTTAGTTAAAAGTATTAAATAATTAATATTAAATAGAAAAATGTGATATTTATTTAATTAATAAAATATTTTCAAATATAAATACCAATTATAATTCTTATAACTATTATTAAATATATAAAACTTATTTTTAAAAACTATTTTTTTACTTATAGAGAGTATAATATTACCTAATTTACATTATAATCTTTATGTTTATGATTAATGAGTGGTTTAATAGTTAGAAAATAACAATATTACTTTTTTATCTATATTATACCAATTCTATATACATATTAGCAATATGCTCAATCAATGTCAATTTATTATAACAGTTGTTTAAAATAAAAAAATCTATTACAACCAAAATTTGTTTATACTAATAAAAGTAAAACTAGTAAGATTTTTTTAATTTTATTTTAAGCAATTAATAATATATATTATAATATTTTTGGAAAAAATACAGCATATTTTGGACCAATTGTTCTTGGTTTCAATAATAACAATATAGTCGAAAAGCTATTAATTAAAGTCATATTAAAACCTATTTTTTTTAAGATTGGAAAAAATATAGTAATTGTATTAAAAATTAAAACTTTTAGAACTGATGGCTTTATTTTATTTGTGTTAACAAAAAAAGATCAAAAAACTTTGACACTACAACAAATAAATAGTAACACATTTAATTTTTACAAAGAAAAAAATATATTGTAGTATTATAAAGATTTATTAGCTAATAGTATTTAGAACAAAATTGGTATTATAATATATATAAATAATATAATACTATTTGGTTATAAATATTTATTGGTTCAATACATAATATTAGACAATCAAATGCTTTTGAATCTTATTTTTATTTTAAGTGAATGGACTAATTCTTATAAAATAGAATACATATTCAAATAACAAATTGGAAGATGTAAAATAACAACAAATTCATTGGTTAATTAGCAAAATATGTTTATTATTTGAATGAATTAAGACAATTTAATAATAAAATTTTATTACATACTTGCTATAATATATTCACTTATCTATAAAATAAGCAAAAAAAAATTTCATATATGGAAAGCAATATTAAAAGCATATAGATATACTAATATAATATTATATCCTAGAAATAATAATAAAAAGAAGTATTAAAGTCGATTAAAAAATCATTGTATAAATAAACTAATTATTTTAATCTAAAAATTGTACATATATATATGTATATTATAAATTATATACTAAAACTTATTGCTAAAGATATAGAAATACATATGTATATATATAATCTTTCAATTAATATACAAATATTAAACAAATATAAAATTTAAAACAAAATACATTTGTGGTTATAAAATCTGTTATTAATATTAATTACTCTTGAAATGAAAAATAAGTATTGCATAAAAATACAATATTTAGTAATTGAAATAAAGACAAACAAATATTAAATACAATCAAACAAATGCTTTAATAAATGTTTTTGCTTGAAAATATACATGTTAAAGATTAAATAACAGCTAAAAAATGAATAATAGATTGAAAAAATTTGCAAATAATGATGAACTAAAACCAGATAAAACATTAAAAATCTCAACAATTTAAGAGTAAATATTATGATATAATAAATTGTTTTTTGCACAAACAACAAAAATAATATTACAGTTTAATTTAAGTAAAAGCTTTTCAATAGTAGTTGAAATCAAAAATAAGCAATATAAAAGTAAATTAAAGTAATAAGTTGAGTTTTTACATGTTTTTGAACTTAAAAAAGTTAACTTTATAGTAAAAACCAATAAATTTACTTTTAAATTATAAGCTTAATTCTTATATTTAAAATCACAAATGCTATTTTACATCAAATAAAGTTTTTATTAAAAAAATAGCTAAATTTTGAATTTTATAAAAGTAATTACTTAAGATTTTAAGTTGTTAAATAATATAATTTTTATGTGTACATAACTAGTTATATAGTTAAATTGTTTTTGAATATAACAAGACTGTTTTGGTTTTGCATATTATTAATTTGTGTTATACAGCATTAATAAATTGATTATTATTCTTAAACAAATTACCAATTAAGTTGAAAATACAAATTTTTTTTTTGAATGCAATTAACAAATAAAGCTCAACTGCTATCTAGTACATAAAGCCAAACTAAGAGGCTTAAACTAAATACAGCTTACACACTTTCTACATGGGGCTAGCCATTTAGGCCAGACAAGACAACATTACACACCTAAAAGAACATACAGACTATCATCCAAACCAGAAAAAAGGAGACAAGACCTACGATGGCCAAAACTAACAGCAAAAGAGCTAATAATGCCAAGCATCCTCACCACTTTGCTGGACAACAAAAAGCTCATGCAATGAGACAAACCAGAAATCAACATGTCATTACCAACCAAACCCGCCACCTCTATTTTTTCCCTGTATGCAGACCTTACCAACCAGGCCTTTAAGCAATACAACTTAACAAAACGCCCAACAAAACCAACTACAACACTAACAGTCTCTTTTTTACTCTCGAGAATCTCCATAGCCTCTGCACACCAATTCTTCAGCACAAATCTCTTACATAAGACAGAATACAAATGTCCAAAAAACACCAATCAAGAGACTGCAAAACAGCAGAAGATGACAAGCTATAAGATCCAGCAAATGACACCCAGTCAGCAGAAGCAGCAGCCAAAATCTCCCTCCAAATTTCCACATCATAGGAACACATGAAAACATGATCTGACAACTCCACTTCACAACACAGCAAACACAGCACACCAGGGTAACATTTATTATACAGTTGTTTCTTCACCGCCACAGACATCCGATGGTGCACAGTCTTCATCAAGTAGGTGCGAAGACAGGAAGACCTCTGACTAGTAAAACCAGCAAACATATATAAATTAAGATGCCACACCCTAATGGTAGCTTCCCAATTAATAGTTTCAGTCAACATGGCAGGAATCATGTCTCAACCAGAGCCTGCCTCCCATCAAGCATGACAAATGAATCTAAACAAATTCTAAACAAAATGACGAGCATTACCAAACACAGGTGTGTCTTCAGCAACCAAAAAACACTTACTAACACCAACAGGCAAAGAAAATCAAGAGAGAGCAGCATCTTCAGCAGCAGCATCCGCCCTAACATTGTCATGAACTTCAGAATGTCCCTTAATCTTGACCCAATAAACAGAAAGATCCTTGTTATAAACCAAATTAAAAATCCAGTGCCTCTCCAACCAACATGAAGAGCAGAAATCAGGCACAGATAATGATATTTCAGAAATGCATACATCAATGGCCACCTGATTATTAGAATGCAATACAACAGAACAAGAAAAAAGAATGTACTCCAAAGCCAAAGCGATGGCCTGCAGTTCAGCCATAGTAGAAAACAACAGCCCAAGAACTCTAATGCCAACACTTAAATCAATTGCAGGAAAATAAGCAGCCATTCCACTAACTACATTAGCACAACCATAATTCCTAACAGAACCATCCATAAAAACCTTAAAAGAACCAAACCAAATCTCATGTAACCCATTCTGAACAACAGAAAACTCCTTGGTATCCAAAACACTTAAACTAGAAGGACAAGCAGACTCCACAGAGACAGCCATAGAAGCGCCCCCACCACAAAAAAACTCAGACACTACTTTAAACTAGTGAAAAGTAGGACTTTTTGGATCCAGCCTTTTCCAGTGCCGAAAAGTTTCCCAACTCATAACACATCCTTTTTTGTCAAACAGTCTATCACCAAAAGCCACACCAAACCACTTCAATAAATAAACAGAATCAAAGAATAAAGAACCTCTCAGAATAGAAGACACAGAAAAGCAACCAGGACTATGGAACACATTGGACAAATTATTGGCCAGAGACAGCTCATTACACAGAAAAATCCTAACCACACCAGCCAAAAAATTATTTATAGGACTAACACACAATCTAACAAGAAACTGTAAAAGGTTCAGAGGAAACCATTCCAGAACCTGCAAATCAAGAAACCTATGCTCAAACAAACATCCAAGAACACCAAAAGAATTGGAAAATAAAATCAAGGCAGCCAACTTTCCTTTGGACTGCACCTGCTCAAAAAATTTTAGGCCATACAAAAAAGGATAACACAAAGTCTCAATGGGAAAATCACGAGACAAATCAGCTTTGGACTTAGGACCCTTTTTCAACATCATATTTTATTTGCAGCATATAGACGATAAAACAAAGCTGAACTGAGTGTGATAGCTGACAATAGGCTGCAAGACAGCTGACACCAAATATGAAAACTGCTTGTCAGTAATAGTCTTTCTAAGAACCACATTAGTAAAAAAACAAACATCAGAATGTGCCTTGGCCAGACTTGGCTTTGAAAGCCCATCAGTAGATAGAAAGATCTCCAGATAATGATGAGCCTCACCTTTTTTAGCAATTGAGATGGAAAGACCACTAATACTCAAAGAAGCAATCCTAACACCCTGATTAATTGGAATGGCCACAGTCTTTTTATTGTTGATAAAAATGTTATTAAGGACAAAAAACTCACTTGCAATGTTCAAAATATTCTGAGTAGCAGTTTGACAGTTTCCAATCCATATTGTATCATCAACAAAAGCACCAGCCACAAAATAAGAAAAGAACCCACCACCACTCTCAATATGGCCTGACCTCAAAACAAATCTGGAATCTATTTGGTATCCAAAAAACTGTTTATGTCTTTTAACCTCACACAGAAGTGAGTCATAAAAAATTATCCACAAGAGAGGCGAGAAGACTTCACTCTGATCTAACCCATCATGCACCACATAACCATTTGAAAACCCAAAGTCCATCATTACTCTATTAACTCTATTTTCATAAATGTTACCAAAAAATGACACAAATCTCTTACACATTTTGATATGCTGCAAGCTTGCCCTTAAATGGTGCCATCCAACTGAGTTGTATGCTTTGTACATATTCTGCAAGACCAACCAAATCTCTCTGTTCTTTTCAAGAGCATTTTTAATTACAGACCAAATTGCAAACACCAGAGATTGTGTAGAAGTATCCTTAAGCACTGAGAAATTATCACCTTGAAGAATACTGAACTTGCTGTATGCCAAAGAAATATGATCTGACAAAATCTTGGAGAAAATCTTCCTGGTCATTTTGATAAGAGCAATGGATCAAGTGTTTGTGAGAATTCCATCCCAGTCATAAGGCTTAGGGATCATGAAAACCCAAGCTCTTTTTCACAAAACAAGCACATCCCCCATAGTCAAACATAAATTTAGCAAACCCAAAAGACACTTCAACACCATGTCACCACAGTGCTTCTACAACTCATTAGAAATACCAGACAGACCAGCAGCCTTACCATCAGATAAATTATTAACCACCAAAAGCAACTCACTCATATTGATCGAGCACATCACACCCAAAAAAGCATCATCCCTTATATAATCTAACAAAGCATACTGATAAGCCCAAACATTAGGCACAACTGAAGACACTATTCTCTTCTTAGTCCAGCCTTCTATGATCTTATCAACACCAAGTTTTATCATACCCGGCTCCAATACCAATTTATTATCAACAACCAAACGATTGAGAACTACCTTGTGGAAAGGCCGATCCAACACACTTCTAATCATTGCACTCTTATCAAAACAAAATTTTTTTATGCGGCACTCAATGGCCTTCCAAACAGAAGCTTCTTCAGCCAACTTTGATTCATACATCTTGGATTTCCTGTATTCCTTCTGAAATAATGACAATTGCTTTAAGACATCCAAAGACTTGCCACCAACCTGGATCATATTAGCAATCACAGCAGCCTTACCACCATTCAGTTTGGCCCAGACATTGATAAACTGATTGACTCTTCGCAAATCGCCCAACCCCAGCTCTTTAACAACTTTAGCAACTAACAGTTCTAACCTGAAAAACTTAAAAGAGAATTTGTTCCTAAAACACTAAAACTCACTGAACCAATGCCTCAAAAATATCTCATTTACTGAATCCACCAACACCTTTTCCAAAAGTACCCATATGCCATCCACATTAGCACGAGCCAGAGTGTCCAAAAACTCACCAGACACAGCCAAAAGCTTGGCAGAAGCACAGTCCCTAAACCGAGACCATTTGGTCCTATCAACAGCCTTAATGAGAAACTTCCAGCAATCTTTGTTAGCCTGCTTGTGCAAGCTATTCAACCAGCCATCCAAGAGGCCACCCAAACCAACAGAGACAGAAACTACACAATGATCAGTATCAAAAAAGTCAGAAACAGAGCCAACTCTATGACCAGTGACAGCAGAAGCCAAACTCTCACTAACAAAAATGAAATCAATAGTCTTTTTAACCCCCCTAGAGTTGCTCCATGTAGAAGTACTGACCAAAGAGTGGCCAGCAAACAAATTGACCAAATCCAACCCCAAACAGAATTTGAAACTCGTGCTTCTTCCAAATCTATTTTCATTGAAATTCCCACCCAAAATAACAAAACAGCTGGAGTTAACAGCCTTAGCAATGACAGAGTTCATTTTAGAAACCTGACCAAAACGAGTTCCAGAAGATGCACCTGTATACAAACCAACAACAGACACCAAAAGCTTATTCTTGAATAAAAAATGCACTACCACAACATGACCAGAAATCTCCTCAATCCTAGTGACATAACAGGCCAAAGAGTTGGCCATAATAATAGCCACCCTAGCATCAAGAAAACTTTTATTCAAACCCAAAGAGAAAATTCGCACACTGTCAAATTTATTCGCAATTCACAGCCTAGTTGAAGACCTCAACTTTGTTTTTGTGAAGATGTGTATAAGAGACAGTTCTGAAACACTAAAACTCACTGAACCAATGCCTCAAAAATATCTCATTTACTGAATCCACCAACACCTTTTCCAAAAGTACCCATATGCCATCCACATTAGCACGAGCCAGAGTGTCCAAAAACTCACCAGACACAGCCAAAAGCTTGGCAGAAGCACAGTCCCTAAACCGAGACCATTTGGTCCTATCAACAGCCTTAATGAGAAACTTCCAGCAATCTTTGTTAGCCTGCTTGTGCAAGCTATTCAACCAGCCATCCAAGAGGCCACCCAAACCAACAGAGACAGAAACTACACAATGATCAGTATCAAAAAAGTCAGAAACAGAGCCAACTCTATGACCAGTGACAGCAGAAGCCAAACTCTCACTAACAAAAATGAAATCAATAGTCTTTTTAACCCCCCTAGAGTTGCTCCATGTAGAAGTACTGACCAAAGAGTGGCCAGCAAACAAATTGACCAAATCCAACCCCAAACAGAATTTGAAACTCGTGCTTCTTCCAAATCTATTTTCATTGAAATTCCCACCCAAAATAACAAAACAGCTGGAGTTAACAGCCTTAGCAATGACAGAGTTCATTTTAGAAACCTGACCAAAACGAGTTCCAGAAGATGCACCTGTATACAAACCAACAACAGACACCAAAAGCTTATTCTTGAATAAAAAATGCACTACCACAACATGACCAGAAATCTCCTCAATCCTAGTGACATAACAGGCCAAAGAGTTGGCCATAATAATAGCCACCCTAGCATCAAGAAAACTTTTATTCAAACCCAAAGAGAAAATTCGCACACTGTCAAATTTATTCGCAATTCACAGCCTAGTTGAAGACCTCAACTTTGTTTTTGTGATGATCAAAATCAAATTTCCAGAATCAAAATACCAGCACACAACATTCTCTTGTTTAGCAGGAGTGTTGATGCCATGAACATTACACATAGCCACCTTCCAAACCAAGTCACTCATTGGAATAAAGAGACCAAAGACAAACCCGAACCAGAACACAAGAGATCTAACTTCACCAGAATTGAACCAAATAAAGCCTCTAGAGTAGACATCTTAAATTCCAAACCACTCACCTTGGAGGTAAGGACTTTTAAACCACTTGAACTGAGAATAGTAGCAGATTCACTACTATCAGAAAAGAGAGGATCAGCCAAAACCAACACATTATCCAAAGCCATATCCGAATCCACAACTGGAGCCAAAGGCACAGAAACAGCCAAAGAAGGAGCACAAAAAGGAGCTGCCAATAGCACCAGTTCAACGAAACTCAATTTTTTAAGAATAACAGAAACTTGATCTGAAAAAATCTCCAAAGAGCATTCTAATACCGCCAAATAATCATTTAGACCAACAATCTAATGACTAGAGGGGCCCACAATGGGAGGCATGCCACCAGAAAACAAACCAGAACTGGAAGGAGAGCCACCAGAAGAGGAAGCACTAGACACCACTTGAGCTTATGATTTGCTACCAAAGGCAGTAGGGCAAGAGATGGGAACATTTTTCTTGGCATACAATCTTGCTAGCTGAAGACAATTTGTACCAAGAGAAAGTCTTTTCAACAATTCGGAAGATATAAGAGATAGAATATCAGAGACATTACACTCCAAGACCAAATGACCAAAACACCCATACTTCCCACACTGAACCAAATCTAACCTAGCCCAAGAAAGACGAACGCCATTGAAAATAGGCTCAGTAAGAAAAGCAGATTCCAACTCTTCATTAGATTCAAAACCAACCAGTTTCTAATGAACAATTGATGATGCAAGTTTTTCTTTCAGCCTTTTCCAAAAGGGTACCAAGATTATGTGCAGTTGTTCCTACTGGCAAAGTAAACAACAGTGCCTTAAACCAATCTCTTGATGCCCAAATATCACAATCCCCTACAGCTTTGGCAACACGTACTGAATTTTTTCCAATCAGAAATGACTATTTTGATGCCAGCAGATTGGCTTGACTTGATTCGGTGAACTCTACCACAGCCTTTTGCCACATTCCAATTAATTGAATTCTGATCAACTTAATTTCACCAAACTCGGCAACTGCGGCGACTGCAGCAACAATCATATCTTTAGGCATATTCATGAGAATTTCTTTGATCACTACAGCCCGATCTGAATGCACTTCTTGTTTTTTGAGATTGGTGTTTACGACAATTTTATTTTCCCTGGCCAATGATGCAGCCATTTCCATGCTCTTTTCTGATGTAAACGTTGATCTGATGATCCTTTCAAATTTTGAGAGGGTAGTGGCCCCTCCAAAACCATTGATTGTTGAGAAAATTTTTCTAATTAACTGAGTCTTAACTGTTGTTAATTTATCCTCCACAGCTGAGAGACTAATATCCAAAGCAAATGACTTTTTAATTGACACTTCCACAGAAGTCTTGATAATTTTAGGGTCGATCCATTTTTTTTCTAAAAAGATAGACAAGCGAGAAGGAAGCACAACTTCATTATCATTCATATGAAAATTAGAAAAGCCAAGCGAAGAACCAAAACCAGCACCAGTGTTAACTTGCTTTGCCTTGGATGTAGTAGCTGCTGAACCCAAAAAAAACCCACCATCTGTCTCAGACATGCTAACATCCTCATCCTCACCAGAGAGACTCTCCACATCAGAATACACATTGCCACTAGATCTAGCTTTGCTCAAAGATATATTCTTTTCATCACCAGAATGTTTCACATTACCAAGAACAACCTTTTTCTTCTGAGAAAAGAAGCCACCAACAGGATTTTGAAAAGCACCCTTAGGAGCCTTTTTCTTAGGTGTGGTACTACTAGCAGTAGTCTCCACGAAAAATGGGTTGCTATTAGGTAAAAAAATATTGATATAGACTAAAAAAAACAAAAAACTTCTTTTTCCAAAAAATGCGCTTTTTGGGGATTTGTGGAGGTAAGAGAGAAAGAAGTTTTTTTTTTAATTAAAAATACAATTAAAGAGTTTTTTTTTAGCTTAATTATAAATTTATTAATTAAGTTTAATAATTTAACTTTGGTTTATAACATTTTTTTTTCTTTAATGTCTTAATAATTAGTTTTGTCTAAAAAATTGCTACATATAATTTTAAAAAAATAAACAATTTGCTAAACAAAAGAATATTTTTAAATAATATAAAAAATTTAAAAATAATATTTTAATATTATTAAAGCAAAATTATATTCTAATATTAAATTTTAGATTGCAAATAAGTTTAGTAGAGTTAAAGTTTTTATTTTTGGTTTGAATTCTAATTATATAGGTGGTAATATTATAATTATTATAAATAATTATTTGGTTTGACATGTTTCAAAAGTTTCAGAGATTTTTAATAGACTCTTGTTGATTTATTTGTTATTTAAAAACAAATAATTAGTTTTAGTATTAAAGTTTTATATAAGTATATTTTTTAAAAAACATTTAAACCTAATATTTATTGTTAACTTTGTCATTATTAAAGCATATAATAAGAATACTTTTGTTGTTTTAAATGGTAATTTTAATAAGAATAGTATTAAATATAGCACTAATTTCAAAAAGTATATGAATTTTAAATTAATTAACTTTTTGTTTAAAAATCTATTTGTAAAAATTTTTATTTAAAAAAATTTACAAGAGATTAAAAAAACAATTGATTATATTTTTATGTTACTTAATTTGACTAATGCTTATATTAACAAGAAAGTTTTAAGTATAGTTGATTTTTTTAATATAGATTACTTTTTTGTCTTTGTTTTAATTAATTTAAGTAATATTTTGGAAAGTATTTAAGTGGTTTTTGCAAACAGATTAACAAAAATTAATAAAAATACAATTTTAGAAAGGTTAAAATAACTAAATAAACCCAATTTAAGAATACTATATTAGCAAATATTATTGTATTTGGTAAAAATTTTGGTTTTTTAAAAGAACTTTCTGATTTAAATTCTATATAGAATACTATTAAAAAAATTGTCAGTTTTTCAGCCAAGTTTTTTTTAAATCTTGAAATAAAAATTTCAATAGTATTTTTACTAAAGTTTCATTTTGGTTTTATAAGTTGAAAATTCTAATGTTTAAAATTGTTTAGACTTTATATTTGGGTTTTAGTTATAAGTTAAATGACTTAATTGTTTATTGATTGTTATTTAATGTTTAATGTGAATATAGTACATAAGATTTTTTGGCATTTAATACTAATTTAAATACAATTAGATCTAAATTAATTAATGTTAAGAAGTTGTATTATGCATTCAAGCTTATTGAGTCTTAATATACTAAAATTGTAAAAATTTATGCTATTATTAATAAGAAAATAGAGAGTTTTGAAATTAACAAAGACCATATTATTAAAAATATTTTAAAATATTTTTTTGCAAAGTGGTTTTAGATCATTTAGTAAATAAAGAAAACTTGATTTTAGAACTTGATAAGATCAAATTCCAAATGAATTTAATCATAAAAAATTAAACAAAAAAGTAAGCAATAACAGAAGTTGTTTCAACTATTTAGTATTAATAATATTTGCTTTTAATCTATATAATAAATAATATTTTTTCTAATATTATGAACAAAATTGGTTTTAATAAGATGCTAAAAATTATATTGAATTTGTCAAATAGAAAAATCTTTAATTTGTTTAAAATATTTAACAAACTTTGAAAACATTGTGATTTTTCAATTTTGAATCTTTTGTTAAATCTTTTTAATAATTTTTTGATACATAAATCAGTTTTTTAGTTTTGAAAAAAAGCTTGAGTATTAATAATTTCTAAGTCATATAAGTAAAAAAAGATTTTAACTAATACAAAATCTATTGTATTAATTAAGACTGCTCAAAAAAAAATTTTCAAAGTGTTGTCAAATAGAATTTTTTTGGTTTGTAATAAGTATAATATGCTTTAAAATAACAATTTTTTAGTTTTAAAGAGAATGACTACATAATTTTCAATCTTTGCTATTGACTTAATAATAAAAAATGCTTTAAAAAAAATCATAAACTTTGATTGATACTATAAAATATGCAAAAAGCATATGATTTAATAAATTAAATAAATTTAAGAAATAATTTAATTTATATTAAGATATATAACAAATTCATTAAATTTTTTGGCAATATTTATAATAATTATGTTAATTGAGTTATAACTAGTTTTAATTTAACAAATAAATATTGAGTATATAATAAATTAGATTAAAGTAAAGTGTTTTTTTTTTTGGCATATTTTTTATGATTTTTTTTGTGTAAAATTAAAAAACAAGAGAATATATATAAATATAAAATTAATTCTAAGTTTAAAGCTAAGATAAAATGTGTAAAAAATTAAGCTGGTTTTATATCTTTTTTTGTTATTGGTGTGTTTGTTAATACTATTTGAATAGACAACAATTAGGCAACAATTCAATATATTTTGAATATTGTAAATGGGTTTTTTAAATCAATAATATTTTAATTAATAATAATAAAACTGTAACTATTTTAATTAATTGCAAAATAGTAATTTTTTTTTATTAATTAATGGTTTGCCAATTTTAATGGCTAAACAAAAAAAAATTTATAAATATTTATGTATTTTTTTTAATAAAGAGTTTGTTTAAGTCTAGTTTTATTTAAATATTAGATTTTTTGTTAATAAAGTTTTAAGAAAAACTATTTTTAACAAACAGTTTTGTATTTAATTTTAGCAGTATTCTATTTGATTATTAGTTACAAAATTCAATTTAGTTTTGTTTTTAATAGAATATGCATTAAATAGAACATTATGATTTATAAAGACTTAAAATTTAAGTTTTGTTTATTTTTAAACTTTTCAAATAATATAATTTATTATTTTTTATTTTATAACTTAAAAATTTTTAAACAAGTGTAAGCTAAAAGCAAATTAGCTTCTATGTTAAATTTTTTTAATATATATAATAGTCTGAACTATCTGTTTACTTATAGGTTTCTTAACTTATAGATTTTGAGTTAATTCCTTTATTATTTTTTGTATTATCCAGTCTATCTGAAAATTTGTCTATTAAACAATTTTTTGGCTGATGTGATTTATATTTTTTATGATTATAATTTATTTTTAATTAATTTTTTGTATTTAGTATTTTGATTTTGAAAAGAAATTTTAATATTAACTGTTTTAAATAGATTTGTATTTTTTGAAGTGTTTTACTTATTTAAACAGTTTGATACTGTTTTTGTCAAATGATTATATAATAAAAAATATGTTATTTTTAATTGAAAAATTTTTAAACATTGAAAAAGACTAGATTTTTAGGATTTTGTTCCTGTTTTTAATATCTGACACTTTACTAATATTGGTTTCTTTGCTATCCACTTTACTATTTAAGATTTTTTGTGTCTATTTTCTTCAGTATATAATATATTAACAGATAAAAAGCCAGCCAACAATTTTATTATACTATTAGTAACTTTAGGTTTTTTAAGTTTCTTGTATAAAAAACCACAAGAATAAATACTTTTAACTTTTATTTTTTTTTAGTGCTAAACCAAATCTCCAATCTAGCTAAATTAAAACTAGAACTATTAACAGACAAACCTACTAGTTTTATAGCAATAAATAAGAATGTAATAAAAAAAATAACTGCAAAAACAGAAAAAAAAAGAAGGAAAAAGAATTGTATTTTTTCGACTATTTTATGCTTTTATTATAATCAGATAATTAACAAAAAAAAGAGTTTTTTCTTAATAATTTAAGTTAAGTTATAAAATTTTGAGTTAAAATATTTATAATTTAAACTTAACTTTTATAAATTAGATATTAAATAAAAAAAATTAACTTGATTTTTTTAAAGTCTTATTAAAAATAATAAAAATAGTTTTAAAATCCAAAAATTTATAAAATTTAATTTTGATAATAATATTTAAAAAAAACATAAAATGTAAATTTTATATAAAAAAGCTTAATATTGTTTTCAAAAACTAATTTTAAATTAATAAATATATAAAAATTAAAATATAGTTTTAATATAAATTTATGATAATATAAAGTACTAAAATAATTTTTTTTATTATGTGTTTAATGAATATAACCCAATTATTATCTAAATATTAGATACAAACTAAGCTAAATACAGTTTATATGTTTTTTATATATAACTAGTTATCTAAGCTAACTTAGACTATATTATATTAATGCTATTAAAAAAAACTTATTCAAAAAAGACATTTTTTAAACATTTTAAACAATATAGCACTATTATTAATTATTTCAACCAGTTATTTAGCTGTTTTTAATATATTAAATTTTATAACAACTAATTTGTATTTTTAAAGCAACATTAAATTAGAAAATATATTATTATTTATTGTAAACAAACCCATTTGAAGACCAATTATATTAATATTTTTATAGTTTTATTCAGTTTTTAAAATAATTATCTTATGCTTTAGCTTATTAATAGCTTTACTAAAAACACTTATATATACTATAACTTTATTAATTTTAATATCAAATACTTTATTTAAAACCAAATTATCATTAATAAATTGTTTAAACACAGTAATTAAAGAACCAATAAACTTAATAATAAACTTAACCAATACAAAAAGTTTGGCCAAATTAGCTTTTAGAGAGATTAACCAAAAAAATATTATAGAATTATTAACTATAACTGCAGTAAAAAAACAAAGCTAACCAAAAATATAGAAATTAGAAATAATACAAATATAACAATTTTAACATAAAAATTAATACTGACAAAATAAAATATAAATATCTTAGAAATTCTAAAAAAAAAATAAAAACATTTTATAATTAACAGCCAAATAATCTAAGTTTTAGTATCTAAAACAGCATTGATATCTAGAAGTTTTTTACTAAATACAATATTTTTTTAAAGTACAAATTAATAATAATAATATCTAAATTATTCTGTAAATCAAATATAATCAGAGCAAATTAAGAATGATAACCAAAATTAAATAAGTAAGAATAAAACAAATTTAATTACCAACAAATTTTAGTATAATATAAATAATTTTCTTAAATACACCAAATATTATTTTAATATTAATAACAAATACATCCAAAAGCATATTATACAATATAATAACAACAGAAAAAAAACCAAACTTAAAAACCACTAAAAATTTGGCAATCTTAAAAGTAATCAAATAAACAAAACTCTTAAATTCAACCAAAATTATAGTTTTTAAAGATTGTTAAAAAGCAAATTCTATACAGAAAAGCTTTATATTGTTTTTTATAATTGATTTTTTATTTAAAAAACCATGTATAGACTAAAAAACAGTCTTAAAATAAGCCAATTTAATCTTAAAAGTTGTATTAAACACCAAAATAGAGACTATTTACTTAGCAAACTTTTAATAATTAGCAATAGTTTCTTAAGTGTTACTAATAACAGCATTAAAAACCAAAAAAAATAATTTAATTTTTATTTGATTAGTTTAGTTTTTAAAAATAAATAATTCAGTAAAAAACTTTTATCTAACTTCTAAATCAATAAAAATCTGTTAAAAAATATCATATTTAACAATATAACTAATAGTTAATCTTAGTCTATCTTGTATAATATGCTAAATAATACAATAGAAATTTTAATAAAATTTCATTTAAAATTACAAAAAAGTTTAATATAACAATAGCAAAAATAAGTAAATATTTTTACTTTTTGAAATTTTTGGTCTTTTTGACTATTTTTAAAGAAATAATACTAGTAATACCAAGTATAACAGCAATAATTAGGAAAACCAGCTTATTACCTAACCTATTATTAAAAATTTTTGAGCTTTTGATAAGAATAAAGACAATACTAAAATTGGTCCAAATATGTTTTTTAAAGAGAATTTTAATTGATAAAAAACCAGCCAAAAATAAAAAAAATCAAGTATAGCTTTTTTACTCTAATTATAATCATAAAATTAAGAAAACAAAGAATTTTTTTATTTAAAAATTATTTATTTAAAAATTTTTATTAATTAATAATAAATTTTTAAATATTATAAAAAAAGTGGTTTAATTTTATTTTATTAATTTAATCCTTGTAATTAAATAATTTAATAGTGTTATTATATATTAAAGCATAATTTAAGACTAATATAATTAATTAAAATTTATTATATTAAACAATATAACTAAATACCAATTTAAATTAATTTTAATTAACATATTATTATTGTTATTATTTAAAACAAAAAAGTTTAATATTGTAATTAATACTGTTATAATAAATTAATACTAACAAATTTTATATTAAAAATAATATTTTTTTAATTTTATTATTTTATTATTGTTTAAACAATATTATTAATATTATTTTAATATTGATTTTTATTGTTAATAAAAACTGTTAAATTTTTAATAATGGTTTTTTTATTTAAAAATATTTTATTGTTTTTTATAATAAAATAAATAACTTTATATTAGTAAATTTTAATAGCTATTTTTTAATAAAAATTAATTTTTTTACAAAAAATTTTAATTGTAAACTTTTTAATCATGTAATTATTTGTAATAAAAATTGAATTTTTTATAAGATAATAAAATAATAATAAATAATAATTTAAAAAACACAATTTAAAAAAAAATATATTATTTAAATTAAATCTAAAAAACAAATTAAATGGATCCTCTGGCCATTATGAAAGCGAAAGAATTTTTGGAAGAAATTGCTTTGCTTTATTTTTTTTCTCTCAGTTTATTTAAGTTATTTCTTCTAACACAATTTTTTTCGTTATGATGGAACCAGTAGGCTTGTCTGCTGGTGGTTCTGGCTTGGTTTCAGCTGGTTTGGGGACCCATCTAAATGCTAAAAAGAATCAATTAGATACCATCTACTCCCATAGTGCATCATACAAAAAACTGAAGAAGAGTGTGACTGGCAATGTAGTTGACTCATCTGCAGGACCTCTGAGCTTAAAAGATATTGGTAGTGCTGGCATCAAGTCTGTGGTATCTTGGGGCAGCGAAGTTGGCAGTATCACTAGCAGTGTGGGTGAAATCTCAGATGTTGAAAATATGGCAAACATGATAGCCGAAAAGACCAGCTATGTAGAGTCAAGTGAGGATGATAATATGGATGAAACTACACCAAGAAAAACTCACACTCAAATATATGTGTTGAGAAACCCACCAAAGCAATCTTCATTCAACTGTTTGAGTGATGACAACAATGATGAAATGGTTCTTCCTCCTCACATAGTTTTGGGATCCAATAAGCTGCTGCTACTCGAATCACATGCCCCAAAGAAATAGAGCTTCAATTCATCGAAATCTTTTGTACTTGATATTGAACTTTTGGCTGTTTCTGATAAGACAGTTGGTGATAAGTTGATTTGTATAAAAAAAATTTTCTATCATGTAGATGGGTTTGGGGGAGCTTCTACTTCCTTAAAATTCTCAGGGATCATCAAATCTTCATTTACTTCTGAATCTAGCATAAATAAGGCAAAAGAATTGGCAATTTGTGAGAAAATTGCAGTAAATAATACTCTCAAAAAGATTAGTAGTCATTTGGATAAGGAAATTGTTGTTAAGGAGATTCCAGTTGATCTTCCCAAATTGGCTGTAGAATCTGTTTTTTCTAAGTTTAGAAAGGTTGTATCAATTAAAATGCAACTGATTGGTCTGTGGCAAAAAACTTTGGTAGAATTTGAGTCATCTAAAATAGCTGATTTGGTTGCAGCTAAGTGGTCTATCTTTATAGAAAAAGATTCTGTCTGTGTGGTAAAAGCCATTGATGATAAGCAATCATGGGTTTCTAGGGATCTACATTAGGCATTGCTTTATACTCTTTCTGTTGGTATAACAGCTTATAATCTTTCTAATTTGTTGGAATTATATGGTGGAAAAACTTGCTTCATTGGCCGTAATCCCAGTTCATATGTACGTGATAGATGTGCAATAGTGTGTTTTAATAATGAGGCATCTAAATTGGCTGCTATTGGTTCTGTTTTAGTTTTTAAGGATGTGAATTTGTGATGAGCTGGTCTTTCTCTGGCTTGTTGTGCCAAATGTAAACAATTTGGTCATGTTTCTAATGTGTGTTCAATTGGTGAGAATTCTGGAGTTTGTGGGAAACAGGTGGTGACTGATTATGATTGGGTTTGCCTGGCCAACATTTATAAAAAAAAGCAGGTGCCTATTATTTGTCCAACTTCTTTTGGTGGCAAAACTTAGACTCAAGTTGCAGATGATTTCTTTTTTCTTTTGGGTTCTTTATCTTCTTTAAGTGCTGGTTCATCTCTTGGTGCTAAATTTTCTCTTGGTGCTGAGTCCTCTTTTAACAGTGTCAATCCTTATAGTGTTTCTGGTTTGTTTAATTGCTTGGCATCTGTGGAATGGTCTTTGAAGCTTTTGTCCAATCAGGTTTCTGATATAATGAGAAAGTTAAGCTTTGTAGATTTAATGTTTTTGCTGTCTGTTTCTCATAAGCTTTCTTTGACTGTTTCTATATTTTTGGCTCTGGAATCTTATTCAGATATGATTTTGGATAGTGCATCAGAGCCTTCTGCTTCTTCTTTCTCTGCTGTTGTCAATAGTACTTCTGGTTTCAGTTCAAGTAGCTCCAAGATTTTAACCACCAAGGTGAGTAGATTGAAATCAAAGTTGACATCTTTGGAAGCTTCAATTAGTTTGGTGTTAATCAGATTGGATCATTTGTGTTCTGGTTCTGGTTCCCTATTACTTTTTTCATCTCAATGAGTGGTTTGGTTTGGAAATTTGCTATGTGCAATGTTCAGAGTATCAATGTTCCTGCAAAGCAAATGGATGTTGTTTGTTGGCATATAAGTTCTGGAAATATGGTTTCTTTCATTACTGAGACTAAGTTGAAGTCTTCCTCTGGGCTTTGGATCAAGAATAAATATGATGGAGTTTGGATTTTTACTTTTGGTTTGGATGTTGGATATCTTGGTGCTGGTGTTGCTGTTGTCATGAACAATTCTTTGGCTTGTTACATTTCTAAAGTTGAGGCAGTTCTCAGTCAAGTTATTTTGGTGTGGCTTCTGTTCAAGAGCAAGATTTCAGTAACTGTTCTCAGTTTGTATACTAGTGTTTCTGCTGGCATCTGTCTTAGACAAGTGTCTGAAGTTAATTTTATCATTGCTAAGGCTGTTAACACCAGCACTTTTGTGGTATTGGGTGGGGATTTTAATGAGTGCAATTCTGGAAGAAGTGTGAGTTTCAAGTTCTGTTCAAGTTTGGATTTGGTCAATTCATTCAATGGCTATTATTTAGTTAAAACTCCTACGTGGTGCAATTCAAGAGGTGTTGAAAGGACTATTGATTACATTTTTGTTAGTGGGAGTCTATCTTCCACTGTTGTGGAACGTTGGGTCAGTTCTGTTTCTGATTTTTTTGATATGGATCATAATACTGTGGCAGTGTTGGTTGGTTTGAGTGGGCTCCTGGATATTTAGTTAAACAGTTTGCACAAACAGGCTAACAAGGATCAATAAAAATTCAAAATCAAAGATGTGGACAGTATTGGATGGTCTTACTTTAGAGATTGCTCTTTCTCAAGAATTCTGGTAATGAAGGATAGGTTTCTCGTCACAGCTGTAGATCATAATTTGAATGCTATGTGGTCATTACTGGAAGGGGCATTGATAGGTTTTGTGAATGAGATTTTTTCTAGGCAGTGGTTCAGTGATTTTCAATGTTCAAAAAATAAATGGTCTTCTAAGTTTTTGGGGCTGAAGCTGTTAATTACCAAGATTGTTAAAAGATTGGAATCTGATGATGCCTTTGGGTTCAATCACCTTGTAAAAAAATAGTCAACTTTGGATGTTAATAAAGCTCTCGTGTTAAGAGACATGATTCATGCTAGTCAAAAATTGATGGACATTCTTAAGTATTTGTCAATTGTCAGGAAAGAATACAGGAAGTCTAAGATGTATGAATTGAAATTAGTGCAGGAGGCTTCTATCAGAGCAGCTATTGGGAAATGCATGGAGAAGTTTTGTTTGGACAAGAACAGTATAATCAGAAATGTTTTAGACAGACCCTTTCAGAAAGTGGTATTAGATTACTTGGTGGTTAATGATGAGCTGATGTTGGATCCAAAAGGTGTGAAATTGAATGTTGACAGGATCATGGAAAGTTGGATGAGGAAACATGTGGTGCCTTCTGCACTGCCTGATCTCTGGGCTCACCAGTATGTACCTTTAGACTATGTTCAAAATAATGTTTTTTCTGGTATGATAAATGCAATAAGCATGGGTGAGTTGCTCTCAGTTGTTAGTGGTCTGCCTAATGGCAAAGCCACTGGCTTGTCTGGCATCTTGAACAAACTTTGGAAGCATGGTGATAAAAAAGTGACAGAATGCCTTTTGGTGCTATTGAATAAATGTCTCTTTGTTGGTGCAGTGCCTGTTTTGTGAAGAAGAGCATGGATCTCAATGATTCCTAAACCTTATGATTGGGATGAAATTCTCATGAATACCCACCCTATTGCTTTAATTGAGATGGCTAGAAAGATTCTCTTCAAAGTACTTTCAGATAAGATTTTTTTTACTTGCAGCAAGTTTGGTGTTCTCCATGGTGACAATTTTTCAGTGTTAAAGGGTATCTCTACTCAGGTTCTAGTGTTTGCTGTTGGATTAGGGTTGAAGATGTTCTTGAGAAGAATAAGAAACTTTGGTTGGTTTTGTAAGATATGTGTAAGGCATATGACTCTGTTGGTTGGCACCGTCTTGAGGTCAGTTTACAACGTATCAAGATGTGTAACAGGTTTATCAAGTTTTTTGGCAGTATTCATGAAAATAGGATTAACAAGGTAATGACTGATTTTGGCCTCTCAAATGGTTATAGAGTACATGATGGTTTGGATTAGGGTGAGGTTTTTTCACCTCTTCTATAGAGAATTTTTTATGATCTGTTATTGTGTGAAGTCAAAAGACATGAACATTTATGTGAGTACCAGATTGATACTAAGTTTGTGGCTAAATTGGGCAGAGTTGAAAGTGGTGATAGGATGTTTTCTTTTTTTGCAGCTGGGACATTTGTTGATAACACTATTTGGGTTGAGGATTGCCAAGCATCAATACAATATGCCTTGAACATTGCTAGTAAATTCTTTACAATTAATGATATTTCCATCAATAATGAGAAAACTGTGGCCATTCTTATTAATCAAGGTGTTAAGATCACTTCTCTTAATATTAATGGGCAGCCAATTTCTATTGCCGAAAGAGATAAAACACACAGATATTTGGGAATCTTTTTGTCGACAGAGGGTTTGTCTAAGCCTAGTTTGGCCAAAACTCATTCAGATGTTTGTTTTTTTGTCAATATAGTGCTCAGAAAGACTATCACAAACAAGCAATTTTCATATTTGGTGTCAGCCATTTTGCAGCCCATTGTCAACTACCATACTCAATTCAGCTTTGTTTCTTCAAATGTGTGCTGCAAGTGGGATGCCTTGGTCAGAAAGGGCCTTAAACTTAAAGCTGGTCTCCTTCATGATTTTCTTAATGCTGCTTTGTATCATCTCTTATTGTATGGTCTGAAATCTTTTGAGCAGATACAGGTTAAAAGCAAATTGGCTACTGTGGTTGTATTTTCTAATGCTTCGGGCATTTTGGGGCATTTGTTTAATCATAGATTCCTGGATTTGCAGGTTCTAGATTGGGCTCTTTTAGATCCCCTGCAGTTTTTTGTCAAGTTGTGAGTTAGCCTTATGAACAATTTTTTGGCTGGTGTGGTTAAGATTCTTTTGGGTAATAAGCTGTCCCTGATGAATAATTTGCCTTGTGCTTTCTGTGGTCTTGGTAATTTTCCTATGTCATTGGTACTGGTGAGTGCTTTTTACTTTGGTTTTGTTTGTTCTTTAAAGTGATTTGGTATTGCCTTTGGAGACAGATTGCTTGATAAGAAGAGTTGTGTGATGGATTAAAAAACTTTTTGCTGGTAAAAGAGGCTCGACCCAAGAGGGCCTGTCCCTCATTGGTTTGAAATTATATCTAGATTTTTGCATGATGGTGGTGCTTTGTTATCTGGTCTGGCCAAGGCTGATTGGCTTTCTGATTTGGACATTCTGGCTTCTAAGAAATTTTCTGATTTGCATAGTAGTTTACATGAGTTATGGTCTGGTTCTTTTGTAATTTATATGGATGGTTTGTTGAAGGATTATGGCTCTTCTGGTGTTACTGGTGGTGTTGCTGCATACTTTCCTACTATTGACTATAGTATTGGTGTTAGAGTCCATGGTTTATTGTCTTCCACCTTGACTGAGTTGCAGGCTGTTGCTTTGGTATTAGAATGTGTTCCTTCTTTTAGTACAGTATTAATACATTTTGACAGCCAAGCTGCTATTGATGCATGTGTATCCGAGTTGTCTCTTCTGGTGCCTGACTTCTGAGTTCTATGCTGGGTGAAAAGACATCACATTTTTAATTTGGTTAGGGAGAAGAATTTGAGCATAAGTTGGATAAAAGTTAAAGGTTATTCTGGTGTTTGTGGCAACGTTGAAACTAATGCTATTACTGGTGCTGCTACATGTTCTCGGTTTTCCTTGCCTATTGGGGTGTGGAAATGGCTTTTGATTGCTAAAGGTTCAGTCATGTTTGGCAATGCCCACCATTTTGTTAGGGATATGTTTAGGTGCCGCATGCATTGAGAGACTGAGTCTGACTATAATGTGATTCAGAGTAGTTTGATCGAATATATAGACTGGAGTGCTACCTTAAGAGTATGGTACTCTGATTCACACATGCTTACTGGGTCTACTAGCTGGAAGTCTTCTGTGCTGTGGTCTTATTTGATGAAAGCAGTGCACCATCATCTTTCTGTGGCTGTTCAAAAGAGATTGTATAACAAAAATTACCCTGGTGTGCTGTGCTTATTGTGTAGGGAAGTGGAGTTGCCTAATCATGTGTTTTTTTGTACCATAGATACTAATGTCCATAATAAGATTCTTGCTAAAGCTGCTGCATCTTGGGTTTTCTTAATGAGTTCTTGTGTCTCACCCTCTTCTGCTGTTTTGTGGTTTTTTGGTTGTTGTTCTTTAGATATCAGCTTGTATTCAGCTATGTGTAAGAGATTTGTCATGAGTAATTAGTGCTCAGAGGCTGTAAAAGTCCTTAAGAACAAGAAGTTGGCTGTTAGTATTGTTGTCAATTTTGTAAGAAGTATTGCTGAGATATATTGTTGTAGGGTTTGGCTGATAAGATCTAGTTATAAAATGAGCATGGAGAAGGTTGGTTCAGTTGGAGATGATGGGGTAATATCAGGTTTGTTCTGTTGTAAGACAGCTGTGTTGTCTGATGGCATGGTTTGGTTACTTGGTGTTTCGGGTTCGTTTTCTGTTAGCTTTGATCATCATAGACCTAGTCTTTTCTTTTCTGGTTTGAATTTCAATCCTTGTGTCATTATAAGTGTGTAGTGTTGCCTTGTTTGGTCTGAGTGGCTAGCCACATGTAGTAAATGCATAAACTGTATTTAGTTTGGGTCTCTTAGTTTGGCTCTGTATACTAGACAGTAGTTGGACTTCACTTATTAAATGTGTAATAAATAAAAAAAATTAAATTAAATTAATAGTTTAATTTAAAATATTAATTTTTAAATAAAAATTTATTTTGTTAATTTGTATTATAATTGGTGTTATTTTATTGTAAAATATTTTAAAATACTAATTAAATTGTTTTTTTTATTTTTTATAATATTATTTTAAGTTTTAATATTTTTTTTTTATTAATATTTTAAAAATTTTTTAAAAGCTAATTATATAAATTATTTTTGTAAATTAATAAATTTTTTAATAATTTTTTACAAATTTTTAATGTTATATAGTTTACAATTTAATTATTATTATTATTTATTTTTATATATTATATAAATTAGATTATTATTAATAATATTTAATAATTTGGCTAAATAATAAATATAAAAGTAATAGTATATATTAATAAATAATTGAAATTATAAAGATAATTTTATGTTAATTTAAGCTTAAAATTTTAATTAATAATAGCAATAACAAAAAAACTTGATTGTAAAAAAAAACAATTTTGTATTTTGTCTTTTTAATTATATTAATATTATTAAAAAAACTGATTTAAAAAAGAATGGTTTAATTATTAATATTTTGTTAATATTAAAATTAGTTTTAATTAATTACTTAAAAAAACTTTGTATAAGAAAAAGCTTTTACTTAAAGTTAAAAATAGTAAATTTTTAATAATTAAAAGCTGTTTTATATTTTTATTATTTACAAAAAATGTTGTTTTATTGTTTTATTTTTAAATTTTTTTTTAAATATTAAAATCAAGAAAAAAAAAATGTTGTTTTTCTTTTTAATTATAAAAATATAAAAAAATATTAAGCTTAAAATAATAAATTTTATTTAAAAATTATTAAAAAACAATAATAATATTTTTACAAATTTACATAACTTTAAAACTTTATAAATTATTCAATATTTATAAAAATATTTACAATAATTAAAAATTTAATATATTAAAAAGCTTATTAAGCTAGAATTTTAACAAAATAATATTAATAATTATATTTAACAATACTTGAAATGAAACAAAATTTAATTTTAATAAAAAAATTATATTACCAATTCAAAAATTAGTAAAGTTGATTAACTACTAATTTTAAAGAAAAAGTTTTCATTAAATTTATTTTAAAAATTTATCTCAAGTAGTTTAAATTAGCTTTTTAAATAACAGTTTTCCAATGCTACCGCATAAAAGACCGCCTTTATTGTAGACCTGGATCTATTGTGCAAGAGGGGTGGATATTAATCACGAGTTTGTCTATTATTCCTTTTTTCGATTTTTTTTATTATAAATCACATCTAATCAGTCACGTAATGTAAAACCTGCGAGGGTCATGTAAAACCTGCGATAGGGTAAAAACCTGTAAAACCCATGATTGTATCAGGTGAAATCTGCGATAAATAGATATTTTTTAAGAGCAATTACAATTTTTTGCACCCAAAGCGACTCTCTTTTGCCGACTCTCACTATAATGGACGGTAAGCAGAGACTGGACGCGTTTTGTCGGCTAAAAGACCCTACTAACTTTTGGACTTTCGGTTAAGCCTTCGCTTCTTACTTCGATAAATACACTGTTCACAGCTGGACTTACAAAAGCTTTGTCAACTACGCGTGGGACCAAAATCTAGACATAACTGATCCAGTGAAAATCTGGAACAAAGTTAAGAATAGAAGTAACAAAATTAAAACCATTAACAAAGAGAAATAGACAATCACGGAATCAGAGATATTAATGTTGAACTAATCCAAATTTTAAATGTATTACGCACAAGAAGAAAGAGGCCAAAGATCAGGACATTCTTTTCCAGCAAGGCCAGTTATACCAGAACCTTTCATTTCTCCTTTCGAATTAACTATAATATTTAAAATAGTGTGATTTCTATAAGAATCAATAAAAAACTCAATGCCAAAAAAATCGAAGGAAAATCAAGGAATCGGTAAACCCTTCAAAATAAAGGAAAACACCATCTCTTCTACGCCAAAATTTTTTTTAACAAATTACAACTGTAGGCATAACTGTTCCCCAAAGAAAAACTTTCAAAATGAAAACAAGCGGAATCGATGCATTAAATATTTTTCAGATGTACCCTTCTTTCGCAAAATGAAATAAAACAACTAAAAAAGAGATTGCTTGGTTCTGATTTAGGTTTCCCTTTCTTGACAGTGGCCATTACCATATCATCCATGCCAGCTGCAGGTAATCGATTCAAGCGATTATGTATTCCTTTAACAGAGATTATGTATAAATTCTTGGCGCCAGAATTATCCGCACAATTCATCAATGAACCGACTAGACCAAAAATCATCCGATATTTATCCGAACTAATTTGATAGAAAAAAAATTAATCAAGAGAATTCGATGAATATAAATTATTATTATTATTATTATTATTATTCACATGTTTACCCTTTTTACTTATTCTTTTCATACTTTTAGTACTAGAAAAGAACCTATGGCTCTACAGAAGGACCAACTGTAATCTCATGCAAAGGAGAATCATTTGCACTCACTTTTTTGAAATATCTTTCTAAATATAAAAAAAATAATAAAGTCAAAAACTAATATTAAGTTTAAAGATCAGAACATTACCTGCAAAATTAATAAAGCATGAATAATTCTTCTAGTTCCTTTACGGATTCAACACGAAATGGAATCTTAACTTCTGTGATAGGGAAGCATGAATTACAAAAAGATTACCTGTATTTAACATTATCAATACAAGTTAGATATTACAAAAACTCTTCTTGAAAAACTAACAAATACTTTAGGATATAAATAGCAATCGGCAAAATCTTGTTCAGTTAGTTGAAACGATTACACCATTGGTTAGAGGATCGTCATATTTTTTCCAAGATTTAATTATTCTAGAAAGGATTCTTAACTAAATATAATTTTGGTTTGTATGAACTGGGAATAAATTAGCATCGGCTAATTATTTCAACTCACATCATGAATACCGTATCTGCAAAAAGATTATAGGATACAATAGTGACAGGTTCTCACGACAAAAACTTTACTCCATACATAAAATTGTATTACTTAATCCCATTACATCCCGCAGTAATTTAACAAGATTCTGCGCGCAAGAACTTTACCTATTTCTTGTCATAATTAAGAAATTATAATATATATTTTCGAAATACTTTTTTAAAATTATTAAAAGATAAATACTTTGGGCATATTTTGTAATTGTACAAGATGAATTTTAAATTTTTCTTCAATAATTTTTGTTGTAATTTCTTCTGTTTGCAAGTCATAAAAATTTCATGTTAAACAAAACTCGCAAGAAATTTTTTTCGAAAAATCTAATCCACAGCAGAATAATCATTGGGGTAAACATTAATTTCAAAAATAAAAAGGTTTGTAGTTTTTGTTTTTTGTTTTTGTTTTTTGTTTTTTGTTTTTGTTTTTGTTTTTGTTTTTGTTTTTGTTTTCAGAACGATATTCTCAAACAAATTTCACCTCATTTTTTAAATGATATCTAAAGACTAATAATTCTCTTGCTTAGCAATATATATTTTCGAATCATGTAACTTTTTATATTATCGCATTCAACGAATTTAATCACTTTAATATATTCGATTTTCACATATACAAATTTTTTATCAAAGACCAAAGAGCAATTATATGAATTAAATGAATATAGCACATAGCGTAACCTCATGAATCTATAAAGAATCAATAAAAAGTAAATGATAAGAAAAAACACTGATTACTGATAGTTACACGTAATTTTAAAATCAGAGATTTGTCAGAAAAAACAAAAAGCTTCAAGTTCCACAGGGTAATTACGAACCAGAGTCTTTGAAAACAAAAATTCTCATGCTAAAAGACATGTTATAGGTTATGAATCCTTAATGATTTCTGACATTGCTTTAAACTATTTCAATGATAAAAATAAATTAAAGACTATCATTAATTATTGGTAGCTCCGAATGAGTAATTCCAATTACCTTTACCCCCTAGTAGCATTCTTGATGACTCTTAACTCTTTTGTCTTTTCCGTAAGTCGAAATCCAATACTCTTATGATACTTAGAAACGAAAGTAATATAACTAATTAATCAATTTTTATAATTTTTGTTTTATTTTAAAATAATAAAATTTTTTTGACCACTGTAATTTAATGGTCACTTTGTCTGGATCGATTTTGTAATAAAGGGAATATCTATAAATTTATGTTTAAAAAAGGTGGTCACTAATAATTTTTAAAATTAAAATTAAATAGTACAAACTACAAGTCCAACCACAATCTTTCTAAATGATTACTGCCAAAAATTTTGTGCATGTTATTCCTATTATTAACATTATTATTCTATAACCATAATTAAAAACTTTCTTTTTTTAAATCAACATCATGCCGTTATTTTTAATTAAAATCTCGTGTATTATGTATGATTTTCGCTAAATAAAGAATTTCTGTATATGTGTGCTGCCACGGGATCAGAAAAATCAAATTTTAAGATTGATCTAACTGTTATTATTTATTTATTATTATTATTATTATTATTATTATTATGATTTTTATTTTTATTGTTACTATTATTATGATTATTATTATTATTATTATTTGTTCTATTATCATGACCTCGGTTAAACACTATTCTCAATCACATGACAAGATCCTCAAAGAGAGATGAGTTTAGCTCACTCGTATTATAATCAGTATCAATATCATCATCAGCATCATCATCATTATTATACTTCTAATCGTATTATTATAAGAAAAGGCGCGAAAAGATAGTGAACAGTAAATTTATTTTTAAAATAGAAATAATTCACAAAAAAGTTTCCTTATAATAGAATCAATCATTGTTGAACTTGTTAAAAATGACGATATCAATGATGATGACGATGATCATGCCATTTTAAATATTGATTTAGCGCATATGGTAGATGAAATTAATTTTTCGGATAATTTTGTGTCCTCAGATCATCATCTTCATTTATTTATTTTTGGAAATTCCGGTCCGAACTTTAAAATAAAATAAAAAAGTTAAAAATGAAAAAATAAAGATCAACTCAATTCAGCATATAATAACATGAATTTTAAGCACTAAAAGTTAAAAGGGGATATATTACTTTCATTTTTTATTTATTTCTTTAACTCTAATTTCCGATGATAAAATCTCTGCTGTAAAGGACGGGACCCATCCTTCTTTATAAAAAAAGTAAACCTTCACCCAAAGACTCTCAACGAAAGAATTTTTAGAATCTATACATAGTTTTCCCCGGATCAACAATTTTATGAACCTAACCCGGATGTTCAACCAAAAAAAAAGAGTCTAATTTTATTTCCAAAATTAGTTTTTGTTGCATGATCAAAATATGTTGCATAAACATATCGTCCAATGACAATCTACTATGGAGGTTAAACTAGTATGATACATGATATTTTCTTCCTAAATGAGCTTTTTATCCCCCCGGTAGTTTACCTACCAGTGGGCAACGGTTATTGGAAGTTTATTTCATTGTGTATCATCATATCATATGATGATTCTTGTATGCTATATTTGGCTAAAATGCATCATCATCATCACCGCGAACATAAGGTGAAAATAATACTTGGCCACTTAGAAAACCGAACAGTTGTGTTGAGCTAGCTCCTTGTAATTTGCTGACTCTTCCTTTAACCGTTCCCTAGTTAGTTGAAAAGTTGTTGTTGTTGTTGTTCAAAATACCTTGCTACCACTTTTTCTACTTGCCTAAAAAATAACAAGTGCAAAACAAATATATTGATAGTTTCCTTCCCTCCCCAGTGAAAAACTTGTACTTTTTCTCATTTTTTTTCCAAAAAAAAAATAAGATGGGAATTTATCGTGCATAGTTTTCTAGATTACAACTATTACCAACAAAAAACCTATATTCATCTCATTTTAAATAAACATATACTATTACATTATGTCTGACCTTCGAAATCAGTCTGCTTTCGCGTACCCTTCTCCCGCTTCTCACCTTCCACGAACCGATTTATCACTTCGTGAGATTTTAGACACGTATCGTGAGAACAACGACTTATTGAAACAAATTTTAGCTGCAAAGGCTGAGGAAGATAAGGTATTTAGGTATATGCTAAGCTGTGCGGACTCGAGATATTTCCATGGTTCGGGCCTCTGTTCTGCTGTTTCACTGTTTAGGAGTATACTATACCCTAAATGGTGGTTGCATATTGGACTCACAATATGGATACAGCTAACAGGTTAGATCGCGGGCTTTGTGACCGAATATCGACAGAGTTTTACTTCAATAACAGATATTTTTGTAATAATGACTGAGCTGACACCAATTCGTTCTGTTTATGGAGTTAAAAGTCATCATAATCTTTTCATTTTGAAAATTTTGCACAAATAATCAACCCCTCCTTGAATTTCTCATAATCGATAGCGACGAGCTGAAGAAGAAAAATATAAAACTGAACAATTGCGTCTACAATGTAAACAAGTAGAGTTGGAAATGCTCAGAGAGCAAAAGAAACCGCCTACGATATTTACTGGGGTTCCACGTAAGTTTCTTGTGTCGCGTTTTTTCCCATTCACTCATTTATTTATTTATTAATTAATCAATTTTCCTCTTTTCCTAATTCAATCAATATCAATTTTCATTATCAGCATTGAATCCAGGTTATAACGTGTAAATATTTTTGATGGTTCTAGCATGACCTCCTTTTTTCTCCATTATTAAAAAGAATCTCGCTTTGATTTTTCTATTCTCTTATCTTTTTTTGTGTTTCGCTGTCGTCATCATAACATTAGAAAATCACCTTCAGATATTCATAGCCCATATTTACCTATTCCACAACCTATGGGTATGTTGGTTTATTTTTTCTTGCGTTTCTGATTCCCTTTTTTTGACTTAACAAATTCTTTACAATTTTGCTTGATCAGATCCACATTATTCCGCAACTACTCCAACAAGTGCCACACGTCTATCTCCCCCTTCATCTGCTAGTAACGCTCATGACAGTGTCTCATTTGGTAGTCATAGTGGAATAACTGCTCCTCAGAATCATAGTTATCATAATAATATAAATCAACGTCCGGCATTAACCCTTTCCATACCTCCCTTTCCGATCCTTTCCCCAACAGCCACTCATAATCCTCATTCTTTCTCCCAAACTCCTACTACTCTGCCGGATCAACCGCAATCCTCACATTCTCAAACCTCTCACCATCATCATCATCAATACTCACAAAGTCCCACTACTGTTACTTCTGCCAATAATAGCAACAACAAACGTCCAAAACTTGCTGAATCTGAGGTGGATCATGAATATGTTATGGAGGCCTTACGAAATAAAGTGCGCCAGAATGCTCAAAATGCTGAAAATCCTGCCAAAAAGTTTATCAAAGTTTTAAAACCTCGAAGTACTAGTATGCCAGTCCCACCCCCAAATCAATCACCTCAATCAAATCATCATCAAAATCGTCAGCATTCACATTCATCACCCCAGCAACATCATCATCAACAATCTCATCAGCCACAACAGATATCGTCACCCTCGAATCATACACCACATGCCAATTCCCCTAATCCACAACAACTGCCTCCAATGAACGTGCATTCACCACAAATGGGGCAAGAGCAGGTCGCTAAATCTTGATTAACGATAACAGGGATTGTCGCTTTGCAAACATTATAAACATTTTAGAAAGAATGAGATGATTGGGTAAAAAGTCACCTGACTTTTTACTACTGGGCACGTTGGAAGGGTCTGTGCCACTTTCCGTTGATTACAGGATTGTTTTCGTCTCCTCATTCTCCGAGTCATCATATCATTTTCATTACACTACATCTTATCTTAGCAACAGCGCCACTGTACGAAAACACATTTGGTGCAAGGTTACACACTTTTCAATGATCAAAGATACATGTTCGTTCCTTAAAAAAAAATCTTTTTTTAAACCCTTGGCTGGTCCAAGGTGCAGGCAAAATATTAATGAGAAAATTTCCTTTCCCATAAAATAATATATATGGCTGCAAAATATTATTTATTATTCTATCGAAAAATGCAATATTTCTCCAAAAAAGGTGTAGGGGAAACGAATTAAAAAAAAGAAGCCGATCATGATTCATCTTATCAATATCGTCTAGTTGAAAATTGTTTATTTACACATTATATTATTCATCTCAGGTCAAACTATCCCTGACTTGGAAATTTTTTCGAATGATTGACTGATTCAACTGCTCATCTTCCCCCTCCTCTCCCCCATTCTAGGGTGGAAGGTTCGAAATCGTATTTTAATCCAAAAGAGAAAAAAGCAGTATTCAAGTTTGGCAAATTTAGCCTAGCTCAATTCGGTATATTATTTACTCGTTAGATAGATTTGACTCAATTTGGTTGTTGATCTCTTAATCGAGCTTCGTATTCCGCGATTATTCGTTGATAGGATCGATTTGAGGCTAAATTAAAGGAATCAAATCAGAGTTTAATGAAGGAATAATTATAGGATGTATTAGAACCCATGGATAAATTAGATTTTTTACCCAAAATAGGAAGAATTTCCCGTAAAAGGAAGCGTTTCGATATACTCTGTTGAAAACAATAAAATGTAAAATTATTAATTGCCATTCAACACAAGAATAAATGATTTCGGGGACAAGTTTTCAAGACTTACCGCGATTGGGGAACCGCAATTTGATGCTCCGTTATTTGTGAAATCAGCGCTAGGTGAAAATTGGTTTTATCGGATTGATATTTTTTGATTACATTTGGCTTTGCATTTGATGGACATGTATCTACTCACCTGGTATTTGACGCCCATAGTTCTTGACATAATTCTTGGGCTTTCGCAACAGCCCCCAGGTCAGCCAGTTGTTGAGCATACAACGCTAAATTGCGCCGAAGATCAGTTCGAGAGTTCAATATTTCCGCTACAGCCATTTCATTCTCTATATATCCCAATGATTGAGAGGTTTCTAACTGAGTTTCCTTATTATTACTCTGTGTAGGATTCAGGTATGCCATTATTCCTAAATTTTCAACGTTTGATTCGACTCCGCTCTCCCTCATTATCCCCAAGGCAGTAGGGAGATTTTCAGAAATATCTGGCACACCTGTTACTGTGCGCAAATTTATATAGCGAGGATCATGGGCTCGTATCCAAGTTTTCATCTCAAGATGATATATCCATACATCACCACTGGTGGTTCTCAGCATCGGTATCCCATTTGGCCGAAGACATGCAGCTGTGATGGTTTGTTTGGTAAAGTTTTCGGTTGATACTGTTGCAGCTTGTAAAATTGGGGCTATTGAGATGGATGATATTATCGCTTTTCGTCGCAACAAGTCCCTATGAGTTTTTCAAATAATTTAATAATCTGGGAATGAAGTTCAAGCACAAGTTGAATGAAAAATAAAGGAAACTAACCAAACATTTATTAAACCGGTTTGAGTCAGAGATAAAAGATAATCACCAACATTATTCAAATATGATACTGGCGATTCCAACATTATTGGTGGCAATAGTCTTTTATTGATAACAGTAGAGTAATATTTAAGATATTAAGCTTTGAGTTTATCAGCATTTAAAAAATGAAAAAGCATACCGTTTACCAGCGGCGGAATATACTTGTAAGCTACCGTCTTCACATGATGCTGCACAATATTTTTCATGACCTGTCAGCAACATCACTGTGCTTTGTATGTAATCAATCCAGAGAAGACCATCGCTATTGCTGCAGGTGAGCTTTGAAGGTTCTGAGTATTTTTAAAGAGAATTGAGTATGATTAATAACATAAAAGGTATTGAAAAGATATTATTAATAACAAAGTGATTTTACTTTTCGCATTCAAGAAGTTCTGGCAATCAAGCTTAAAATTCTTCAATTCCTTTTTTAAATTACTCGACACCTTTGGAAGTGCCAATCTGACTTGGGACATGGTTACCATGGGCGATACCATAGCGGAGCCCACACCACTAGATTCAACATCAATGTCTACATCGTCCCCAGGTTTCCCACGATTGGATTGCTTTTTACTTGGTTTATCGACGTCGGAAGTTGAAGTGGATGGTTCTTTTCTCTTATTACCGATTACGAGAGCTGGTATTCCACCCGGTGGCAAGTCGGTTGAAGGAAGATGAAAAGCGATGGCATGATCGTTAGATAAGTAATCGGGTTGTGATTGGGATTCTTGAGGGGTTGATTGCTTATTAAATGAGGAGCCATTTGCTGATGAAAGTGAATGGGCAAATTCCTGTTACATGAATAAGGAAATAAATTAAGATGTTATTAAAGTATTGAAAAGCTCAAATTATTCGGCTACCGTCGGTTGGTGAGATGAGGATGTGAATGCAGGTCGAATTGGAGATGGTGCAAGCGGAGAAGACAAGCTAGCAAGAATAAAAAGTTTATTAGAATTAGAAGAGCGGCTTAAAAATAAACACAAAGTAACGAATATAAAAAATACCCTCTTAGGAACTGTGGTTGAATTCGTCTTTTCCCCTCTTTGGTGATTGTAAATTTTTGTACTGTTAAGCCAGTTGTGGTAGGATTTAAATCACTGGTAGTATAGATGGAAGGTTGTGATTTTTCATTGGTTTTTGGTACAACAGTTGAGAGTGATCCAACAGTTGAATGAGCTGAAGCACTAGATTTGGACTCTAGAGAAGGTGGATGTGTGAGCACTGAACTTTGATGGGCAGGAGGGGAATTTTCTTCTATTTCAATTATTTCCATAGAGCTGGAAGCACCATTTTGGTTCCATGTGGGCGCAGCTTCCCCTTGCATTAATTCAGCTAAACGCTTCGATTTAAGGTTTTTGGTCATAATTGCGCGTTCCTGCTCGAGACCAACTTGCGATGCATTCTCCAGACAGATAGGTTCTTTTCGTTTATAACCATATTTAGCTAATATCTTCTCCTGTAAAATTGATTTTATAAATACATTGATAGATTATGTGTTAATTAAAAGATGTTAAAGATCTTTTACCTTTTCTTCTGTTTTGACTCGAACTCCAAATTCTTTATCCGAGAATCGCAGAATAAGAACACTGCCATCATAAGAACATGCGTAAAGATCTCTTCCATTAGGGGCCCTTTATATGTAAAGCTGGAGGATCAATCACGAAATGTTTTACAGTGTTGAACGAAAGAATCATTTAATTGAAAATTTCATTAAATACCATGCAAGATCCATGACACTTTGTTTGAAAGGTCTTTGGGAGACGAATAATGGTCTAGCTTTTTTAGTCGCCCAAACAGATATACTATTATCTTGACTTCCAACGGCACAAATGCTGCCAATACTACTTGAATTCTGTTCTGCATCATCATTTTCAGGTATCATAAAAAGCGCTGGATTGAATTGCTGCAGCCATATTAGAATATTTCACATTTATTTGAGAAATTAGAAATTATATTGCCTCAAAGAAAATACTTACTACTACTCCGATTGCAGCTGAATGACCTACTAAAGATATATCGGGAATCCACTCTTCCCTAACCAAAATAGGAGCAATTGCAACTGCCCCTTGGTAACCATTTGCAGCGGCAAGATGAGTTCCGTCAGGAGACCAACTATTAAAGAAAAATTCTTTTTTTTTAGATAGATCCTTTAGGTAAGTTATAAAAAAGACGAACCTTAATCGACGGAAAAATGTAGTTGTCGGCGAAGAGAGAAAAGGTTCTCTGATTTGCGCTTCAATTTTCCAGTCAGCTGTTTTCCATAATTTAAGCGTTTTGTCGTCTGACTATTGATCAATTTTCTGTAAATGTTTTACTGAATGAATGAATAAACATGTATGAGGGCGACAAAAAGAAATTTCTCACCTGTGTGGCAAGGTACTTTCCGACAGGATCCCATGCAACTCCTTTGACAAAGCCGTGATGGTGCTCAATTTTTTGTATTTTTTCTATGAATGAATAAACGATTTTCAGATGCTTGGGAAGGTCTAAATTTAAAATTCGTGAAATTAACGTTACCCCTGTACATACCAAAAGTTCGACCATCCCATATGAAAACTAAGCTATCTAGCCCACAAGATGCCAACCAAGCGTTGTCATGTGACCACGCGATGTCTGCAACATCTGTACGTTTAGGTTGTTATTATTATTATTATTATTATTATTATTATTATTAATTTCGAGTTTCGAATATTTCCCATTTGAAAAGGTTTGAGTCAGTTATATTGTAGGTACCAGATTCATGACCAGTCAATCGCTTTGATATCTTCCAATTCTCCACATTTTGTTCATTGCTTCCAAACACTTTTCCTCCATATCCACTGATCATGGAAGGATTAAATTAGATTATCAATGAGAAGCTCATATGAAATCCAAACAAAGATACAAAAATATTTAAGAACCTATCCAATTCCCAAACTAGAATGATTTTATCATCTGAACCTGATGCCAAATATCTTCCATCAATCTGCGACCATCGTACGCAGAGAACTGGGCCTAAAAAGGAAGGAACATCAATAGGAGTCACACTATAATTCAATTCGATATAAATCTAATCGGTAAAAATCATCCCCGATTGGGTGATTACCAACGCACCAGTATGCAGTCCCATAGTACATAGCAATTCTGTAAGATTTCCTTTATTCTCTTTCGATTCATCATAAACTGCCGCCGTACTCCACACCCTGATTTTGGCATCTAGAATCCAATTAATCAGCAGAATCATGGTCAACATATTGCGGGCAAAAGTGCTAGCGAAAGCTTTGAAACGACAAGTGATTTTATAATGGGGAAAGATCTTTGCTAATTAACTTACCCAACCCCCCTGTTGCTACCCTGGAACCGTCGGGATGAACATGTATTGAAAAAATACAAGTTTTATTCTTTTTCTCATCTGAAAAAAGTAATTAGGTAATAAAAGATTAGGGAAATTTTGAACGGCAGGATTGAAAAAACGCGTGAAGAGGCAAAGACCTAAGTGTTCCCATTTGGGCTTGAAACAAAAATAAATGGGTTATTCTTCACTCAAATCTAATAAAGCAAGGTTCACCTCCCAAACTCGAAAAAAAAAGAGAGCCATACTCACGTAAGAGACGCGCATGATTTCAACTGGTTTGTTTATGCTTTAAAGCTTCTCTCTTTCTAAATAGGCCAACACTCCTTTTTGTTTACTTTTTGCTGGTGGTACCAATGTAATACATGAAGTTAAGGTCAAAAAAAAATATGAGAATGTTGACCACTTTCTAAAAATAGCAATGAATTTAATTTTTTATTTTACTGTTTTAATAATAATTAAATTATAATAATATTATTATTATTTTATAAAAATTTTAAACAATTGTAATTTGAAAATTAGAAATAAAATTAGAATTTTACTTGAACTTAATTATTTTCTAGTTTTAATATGTACTTTAAAACATTAATATTTTATTTGTAAAAATTTCAAATTTATAAAATTAATAATTAAAATAATATTTTGATATCAAATTTCAATTTATAATAATAACCAGTTAAAATTGATAATAATTTTATTTGAATTTGTATTCGAGTGGCTGGTCACGTGTAGAAAACGCATGAGCCACACTTATTTTAGAATCTTATGTGATTGTAGTGGTTGGGCTGCACTCGTTAAATAAAAAAAAATAAAAAAAAATTTGTATTAATCCTTTGTAACGTTTAAAAGATTTTATACGTATATATTTGGAAGATCTTAATAATAATATATCGAAAAAAAGGTTATTCCAAAGATTCTTTAATTGTTAAAAAACTTTATTTTTTCCGAGATAAAATGGTTATTCCATATATGTTTCAGTATGATAAGATGGGTTATCTTTTTTATTTCGTAAATACCTTTTAAAAACCAGTTTTTTAACTTTTATTTTTTTTAGAAAATTTTTAAAAATTGAAATTTACAAAATTGAAATGAAAACCTCAAAGTTTTTAAACCATTTCTTCATTCTTTTCATTAAAATTTCAAAAGTTTATTCTGCATATCTTTCGAAATGTTCTTATGATTCATCAATTCAAACTCCGGAATTTTTATCCATTGATAATTCAGTTTCAACAGATTTTCTATTTCCCTCAGAAACCTTTGATAATTCAGTTTCAACAAATCTTCCA
>JAAOMT010000211.1:54247-139548 GCA_016748015.1 Geosiphon pyriformis | reverse complement strand
CTTTTTTTTTTTTTTTTTTCCTCAGGTTCCCCGTTCATTAACCTACCATTTGAAGATGCGTACCGATTTAATTCAAGAATTCCAGGTTTTAAAAATATCAGCAACAAAGGTTATGAAGGAGTTTACGCATTCCCGGTAATTTATTTTTATTTTTATTTTTTCTATAAATATTTATTAAAATTTTATTTTTATTTTTCAAAAGTGTACAACACGATTCAAATTTTCATTTATGTTCAACTCAATTGCCTATGATTTGACGAATGAAGACCTAATATTTGAAAAAATTCCGGATACAATTTATTGTATTTCTGGAGTGAAAGGTTCAAAAGCTGTTGAAAATACTTGGGTTATTGGAAATGTTTTTTTAAGAAAGTTTATTTCTGTTTTTGAGTTGAAAAAAATGGAGGATGATAAATTTAAATTTGGAATTATAAGAAAAAAAAGTATTTAATTATTAATAAATAATAAATAATTAAATAACTTTTTTTAATCAAAAAAGAATTATTTTCATAATGTAAAATGAATAATAATAATAATAATAATAATAATAATAATAATAATAATAATAATAATAATAATAATAATAATAATAATAATAATAATAAATTAAAAACAAATTATTATTCTAATATATAAATTAAATATAATAATTATTATATATAATTATATGTGTTTAATAAATAAAATTGATTTGTAATTCAAATTAAAATATATAAAAATTAAAAATCATAATTAATAATATAAATAAAATATAATAATATTATTATTATTATTATTTTTATTATTATTATTATTATTATTACATTCCAATTATAATTTATAACATAATATAAATTTCTATAAACATATAAAATTGTTAATTTAATTTTTATAATCAAACAATAAATCTATGATGCGAAAAAAATTAATCCCTTTGAAAACCATTTTATGCAAGACATAGCTTTGTTCCTCACTACGAATACATTTCTCAAGAAAATTTGAAGCTTGGAAAATTGCTTAACTTCAGATGAACTTTAAGAATTCAAGAATTTAAGTTATAAGCGGTTTCCTGATTTAGCGAATATTGATCCAATTGTCCCGATTTAAATGATTTAAATTTCGATTACTTTGCACAACCTAATACCCCCACATACACCTAACTTCTCGATAGAATTTTTGAATGACTCAAAAGGTCTTAAACTATCCACAGTTTTAATTCATCCTAAAATAGGATTACTTCCATTCATCAAGAGACCAAATCAAGTTTTTCGATTTCTTGAGATTTTTAATAAATTGACTTTTTAGCCATCTAAATCCATATTTCATTCAAAATAAACTATTAATCAACGAATTCTATTAAAATTTCAACTTAGCCATGAAATATTTTTCGCTCGCAATAATCAATCATGATGATGATGAAAGGCCAAAACATTTGGTAAATTAACTTTTAATATCCTTCCTCAAAGAAAAAATCCATCAATCCATTTTCACCTCAACCCTCGTGATCAAAATAGGTAGGAATAATTTATCCTTTTCTAGATTTCCTCTCCCTAACATCATCCTTGACTCCTTAACGCAATCTTCTAGCCTCACGTTCAGACTCGAGTAGACATAGAATGTCATTTTCTCGCACAGGACCTTTCACATTTCGAATAATTGAACGTTGCGTGTCCTCAATGAACTCGACACGGACTTGAGTGACACCACCACGAGAACCAGTGCGTCCAAGAACTTTTATCACACGTGCAAGTTTCACAGGTTGTTTGGTATCCTGTGAAATTTGAAAGAGTCAGATATTTTAAACTTTTGTAAAAAAGAACCACTAAAAATTGGAAAGCTTGATATACCATGTTTGTTCACTATAATTTTTATATAAATCACTTATATTGGATAGAGAACCGCCGCTATACAGAGGTCAATGAGTAGAGACGAGAGTTAGCAATTAAGAAATAATTGCATGAATTTATACCGAGTGCAAATTTTTTCCGTCTCTTTCGTCATCAATTTCAATTGTAATACAAAACTAATTGTCGAGAGCACTAAACTACAAATAGTATAAACTGTTCTAAAGTGTTACACAGATTAAGACGGTATGGCCGAGTGGTCTAAGGCGCCAGACTTGAAATCTGGTTCCCTATGGGAGCGCAGGTTCGAACCCTGCTACCGTCGATTTAGTGTAGGGTTAGAAACTCCTTTTGTTAATTTCCCGATTCATCTAGAATCTATCAATGTTTATTTTGTTAATGGAATTTGAAACAACTTCTACGTTCACTGAACTTTCGCAAGAGTATTCCGATTTGCAATTCGTTCCAAAAGGTTTTTTTCTTCTGAAATTAAAGTGAGTCCGCTGAAATTTTTCAAATTTATACCTCCATTCAACGCATTTAGATATATGACGAAAAGTAGAGGAAAATCGTTCCACAAATTTTTTATTTATTAGAAAGAAAAACAGGATAATGACGCAACACTGTTTTTTAATTTCGGAAAGGGATGTAAAATTGTGTATATACTTGTTTAGATTGAGATACATTCAGGAGTGAGATACATTTGAGGGGGGAGGAAATAATGATCACTAATTGATCAACGAATGGTGTAAAATCTTGGGATTTTTTGATTTAACCGTGGCATGAATCATACCCATAATTTGAAGGAAATGAAAATTTTTCATCGTAATCGCTTTCTAGTTGTGGGAAACAACCAGATTATAGATAATCCAGAAAAAACATACAGATTGGTGAAAGGATAACTTTACGATATATAGCATATCAAAGGTATCCTTCCCAACTGCAATTAAAGCTAAAAAGCTAGAAAAAACCCCCAACTCTTGTTTGCTATGCTACATTGATAGTTCCACCTCTATTTTTTATCAGCCTTCCATAATTATCATTATTCCCTTAAAACAGTATTCCCAAATCTTTTACTATCAAATGACAATAAAGGCAAAATAATTATGTACAAAAGAAAAAGTTAAAGATTAAGGATTGATGACGGAAATTTAAGGGTGGTAAGAAAAAGATTATTAAACTAAAGATAAAAGGGATATTCATTTGTTTATTTACAAAGTATGTGGAATAAAAAGTTAAGGATGAAGAGTTGATCAATTATGGAAAAAGTGATTTTTTGACTATTAGTTATTGAAGAGGAAGAAAAAGTAAATTTCAGGAAAGAAGTATGAAGTAGAGGGTTGACAAGTACCGTTTCGATGGCTGTCTATGAGAAATAAAAAGAATTGTACAAAAGAAAATAAAGGAATAAGAAGGATCCGGGGTGAATGCAATAGATGAAAAAGAGCAAGAAAAAAAACAGTTATGTTCATTCTCCGAAAAAAGAAAAGGACACTTGAAATATAGTTCATATATAGATTACAGTTTCAATTAAAAGATTAATGTCAGCTGACTTTGGCAATTGGGATGTGAATGAATAAATCATTCCCGCAATTAGACCAACTTTGTATATTCGCCAAATTTCACATTTTAGAGGTGCTGTTAGATTCGCAACCAAGCTCCTTGGCGAACCAATCCAAAAAGATAACGTGATAGCGATCTTTCCACATTTTCAAGAATTTTTTGTTCAAGAAATTAGAGCTCAACTGGCGTTGCCAGCTAATTACTTCGACCTTCCAACCTCTATTTAAAGCCATTACTACACATTTATGAAATCCCCCTTGGAAATACTCTGCGTCTTTACCGTCACCACTTGCCAATACCAAAGTAGCAGGAGCAGAGTAGTCAAGCAAGGACTCCAAGATCTTGAGATGGAGAAGTTCATCAACGCACTGTTCTTTTTCCATCCCGGTTTGTGATGATTGACCTTCTCGCATACGAGAAGCTAAATTTGTATTGAAAATAGTTTCTTCCTCGATCGGTCTTTTAACACGACGAAGTACGGAGACCTCATACCCGCCATTTTCGGCTTCCTCAAGCCGCTGATACAATGGAGAGGAAGCGACTAGAACTTTACGGTCGATATTCCTTCCTCGCTCGAGGATGGTGAACAACGCTTCATAGTCCAATTTAGGTTTAAGATCTGCAGTGACTGCTGAACTCGAATTGTCTGCGCGGATAGGAGTAGGTTGTTTCTCCCGACAATATGCCAAGAATCCAGCTAATATGTTGGAATTATCAACAAAAACGTGAATAGGATCCGGAGAAATAGCAATCGGGATAGGTATACGAAGCTTCGATGGCTTCCAGAAGCCCTGTTTTTTGGCTTTTGATGTTGTTGGTTTGACTTCATTTACATGATGATCAATTTTGTTCAAAATAATATCTTGAGATGGGTTTTGATTAAGTTTAACCAAAACGGAATCTGCGGATGGTTTTTTATCAGCTTTGTTCAAAACAGTATCGTTGGTAGGATTTTCTTCGAAATGGACTTTCTTTCCATCAGATTTCTATTCAGTTCAACGCATAAATTAAGAATTTTGAGTTTTCTATCAAATTTTTAGAGTAGAGCAATGAGATTGACAAAAATTATTGAAGGAAACGTACCGTTGTCTTAGAAACATGCGAGGATATCTTTGCCTCAACTTCCTTTTTGGTAATGATTATCTTACTATTTTTCTTTTTTTGGTTCTTTTTATCCCCTGGTCCAACGGGTGGAAGAACCAAGAGATGTACCCTTTTTTTCTTTGATGGTTTCGCTACTTTGATCGTTTTATGGCCACCAAGTGATAACTCTTCAGAAGAAGAATACTCGGACGACGAGGAATGGGGTAACAAAGGTGGTTTCTTAATATTATTACCTTTCTTTGAGTGAGAGGCAGAGTTCAACACATTCGAAAGTTGCAAGAGTGACGATGAGTTAGAATCTCGCCATTTTTCTTTCTCCATTTCAAGGTATCGCCACAGGCTTTCGAAATCTCCCAACATTTGTTCTTCACTATTTAAAGATTTTTCAGGCATTGTCCAAAGGGGAACAAGTTCCCTGAAGATAGGGGTGACGAAGGTATACTATTTTTCACGAGAAGTCCACTTGCTTTTACTTGTTTCAATTTCGCGTGAGTTGACCAGTTTTAAGTTAGTAGTTGAGATGGGAAATAAGTTACACTTTGATGAAGCACCTTGCCTCGTATTTATGTCTCTTGCTATTATCGGGAAAACTGCGCGGTGTTACCACTCGGCTGAACCAACCAGAGTAAGAAAAAAGAGTTGAGTTATTTATTGTTCTTTGATTTTCGCTTACTGAATTAATCACATGAATTATCAAAGGTGAGTCAGGACAGTGGGAAATGTCGATTCGCATGAATGTAAATGGCATGATAGATTGAAATATTCGGGTAAAAATGAAAATGTGATAACAAATTGTGGATGTTTTTCTCGCATGAATAAATGATGCGGGGTTATCAGGAGAGTAATCACTTGGCCAAACAAAGCTTCCAATAACGTTGTGTGGCTCCTTTTATGGAATTGTGTCTCCGCCTGATTACTAACAGTAAAGTTATTATCCGAGGCGAAGTTAACTTTGTCACTAGCACCATATTTATTTTCTTTCATATTGAAGTGTAATAAAAATTCCAGAGAAATATTTTGAATTTCAAGAAGTAAAAAATCTGGTTTTCAAATTAGGAATTTTTTTATTTTATTAAAAAACTTAACATTTATACATTTAAAATTCAATTTTTTTTAAAGTTTTGTTTTAAATAAACATATTTATATAAAAAGACAAAAAATTATAAATATAATAAAATATATATTTATATATTATATAAATTTTAAATAATAAAACTCAATTTATTATTTGTAATAAGTAGTGGTTGAATTACATTCATTAATGCAAAAAATAAAATAAATACAGCAAAAAAAGCTTAAAAATAAGTGTAATTCATTTTTTTACATGTAATCAGCCCCCTAAATAATATATTGTCAGATATTAGAAATATAAACTTTTAAATAATATAAAAATATAATAATAATTTTATTATTATTATTATTTTCCTTTTTTTTCTTTTTTTTTATTAATTTTTAAAAAATTATTAAATTATTTATTATACTTAAAGTTTTTTTATTTTAAGTAAAAAGTTTTATTTTTTATTTTTTATATTATTTATATTTAAAGTTTTTAATTTATTTGCATAGAAACATTTTATTAACAATAACAATAATAAAAAATAACAAAAAAAATTATAACCAAATATTATTAAAAAAATTTACCAATACAAAAAATTAAAATTAAAGATTATAACAATAATAAAAACAACAACAATAATAATAATAATAATAAAACAAAACAAACCAAAATAAAAATATTCAAAAATATTATTATAATTACAAAAATAATAAAAAAACAGTTTAAAAATTTTATAAATAAAAAATTTATATATTTAAAAAAAATAAACCACTTTTTAATATTAATAATTTAATTAATAATAAAAAAAATACTTTTTTTTATTTATATTTTATAAATATAATATAATTATTATTTAATATAATATAATATTAAAGTATTTTAAATTAAACATAATTTATATTTTATATATATATAATTAATTATTTAAGTAATTATATTAACAAAAACCAACTTTTTTAGATTATTAAAAAACTTATATAAAAATTACAAATTAAAATAAACAGCTTAATTTTTTTTAATACTTATTTTAACTTAATTTTAAACTTAAAATTAAGAAATTAAATATTTAATCTGTATTTAATTATAAATCTTTATATAAAATCTACCAAATTAATATTGTTTTTTTGTATTAATAAAAGTTTACAATCCAATTTTTAAAAATAAAATTTTTATATAATACTATATATTTTTTTTATTAAGTTTAACAAATATAACTCAACTACTATCTAGTACTTTAAAACAAATTAAGTATTTTAAACTAAATGTAGTTTATATGCTGTTTATATGTAACTAGCTACTTAGTTTAGGTTATATTATATTGTTACAATAGAAGTAAACTTAACTAAAGCTAATATTTTCAGTAGAATTTTAGTCAATAATTAACATGAAATTATTTTTATAATTTTTATTATTAATTAACATATATTATTATTATTTTAATTATTACTTATTAGTTAATTAAATTATTAAATATTATTATCTAATTAATAACCCAATTTATATGATACACAATTATAATAATCAGATTATGCAATACTTCAAACTCTATAATATTCAAGAATTTGCCAAAATTTGTAAAAATCTATAAAATATTTTAATAGTCTACTAAAATTATTTATAGTTCATAAAAACAACTTATAGTTTGTTAAAATATATCTTTAATTTATTAAAATCATAGCAAAAAAAAGTGTAAATTTATAGACCAGTACTATAATAAATTGTATAAAAAAAAAGTTTTTCTCTTTAAAAAAATGTATCTTACCAGAAAATAATAATTTCACTTTTAGATTTATTTTCAATATTATAATTTAAATAAAATATAATTCAAAAAACCAATTTTTTCAGTAATTACACTTAAAATTCTCCAAAATTCAATTAATGTTTTGAAATTAATTAGCTACCAATTTCAGTAAATTATTAATAATTTCAAGCTTAAACCAGAAACAATTTTTTTAACAAAATCTTATTTCTTTTATATTTTTTATTATAATTATTAGGGTAATTTACAGACAAGATTTTTATAAAAAAGTTGACTTTTATAGCAAAGTAATTACATATTTTTAGTAAGCTTCCAAATAAATAATTTTTGAAAAAGAATTGCCATTTACTACAATATAACTATACAAAATAACTGACATAAAATTGACCATTCTACTTATAAATTCAATAGTTCAAATTATAGAAGATAATTTGAAAATAAATTTAATTATTGAAGGTTTAACAACTTCTAAAAAATATAAAGTTACAGCAAACAAATATTAATAGCATTCAAAAAAAAAAACCAAAAACCTCTAATAATATTTGGTACTTTTCTATAAAAATAACACAGCAATAACAACTTTAAAGTGGCAATTATACTTAATACAACAATTCTAAAATATTATTAGTTAATTTATACTTACTACAAACATAAATTTAACATCTAAGATAGAATTAAAATTTTCAAAAAATCATTATATTAATACATTAAAAACCATATTAACAATTATTTTTTTAAAAACAACAATATTTCAGAAATTAGAAACAACTTCTATGAAAACTTACTACACTATTTATATTTAAAAACAAAAGACTTTAATAATAAAACACTTGACATTTACTTTCAAAAACTCAACTTTAATATTATTTAATATTGCAAAGAAAAATACCCAATACAATTTAAATTCTTTTTAAACATAGAATTAAAACCTAAAAATAACAACAAAAAAAACAAAGACAAAAAAAAAATTCAAGAACAACTTATAATACATCAAAAATAACTGTCAAATATCTAAAAACACTAGAACAAGAAACCAGTATCAGATTATCACTTTCTATTACACAATTTCTAATTTTACTTGCTCAATTGCAAATACTTAATTTACTTTTTATTTGGTTCTTAAGACCAAAAAATTTTATTTTACAAAAAAGCTCTACTTAACAACCAAAACCAATATCTACTAGTACCAATCTTTTTGATTATTTAACAAAAAACCAAAGTAATTATTCTGAAAAATTAGGTGATAAAGAAAACATTTCTAAATTTACTAAAAAAAAAACTACTGAAAATAAAGATACAAATAAAATGACAATTATCTATATTGCAAAAATTACAAAAATTACAGAAAAAGATACTAACACCAGTTTACAAGAATAATTTAACAAAGTTTCAAAAGCAGAAAAGGCAAATAGATAAAATAAAGTTAGAATATTAAAAACAATTCCTTACTTTTTACAAAAAACAGCTAAAGAATGGTTTTAAAATTTGGCTAAACTATTTAAAAACTGGTAAACATTCAAAAATGCTTTTTTGAAAGAATTTACTAACAACACATCTATTATTCTCCAAAATCGGTTTTGTAATATTAAACAAGAGTCATCTAAATCTGTTATAACTTATCTTAGAAAGTTCAACAAATTTTTTTAATAAATTTAACAATTAGAAACCAATAACTATTATTTCAATATTCAGATTTTGGATTAATTTATTATAGAATTAAAAAACAAACTTATTAAAAAAGTTTAACCATATGTTTCAAAAAACTTAGCCATTGTTATTCAATATATTAAAACTTATAAAATAGCAATAAAAGAAGCCAATTATACAAAATTTGTCAACCTAGCCATTAAAAAAACCAATTCAGTAGCTGAAAAAAAAATCAACCAATTAATTAAGAAAGTTAAAAATTATATTATTAACCAATAACAACAGCAACAACAAAGATATTAATTATCACAATAATAAAACCCAAACAATTTTCCATTATCAAACAGCCAAAACCAAAGCTATTACTATTGTAAAATTCTAGAACATTGGAAATAAGACTGCCAAAAAATGTCATAAAACCAATAGTAAAGAAATAATTAATATTATTCTTTATCTTAACAATCTTATCACTAATCTTTATTACCAACTTATTATTTATTAGGATCTTAATACCAGAATAATTACTATTAATCTATTCTACAACTCATTCAACAATAGTATTAATAATTATTAGTTCAACAATATCAAATATCTGCTCAAAAATTGGTTCAACAAAACCAATTTGTACTTTAAAACCAATTTACAACAAATAACAATAGATTTAATCTTAATAACTAATTAGTTTCTCGAAATCCAACTCAACAAAGACCCAACCATTATTATATACAATCTAGTTATTTTACAATTTTAGAAAAATCAAATTTTTAGCAAACTGCACTTTTTAAAAGTAAAGCTACAGTCTTAAGACAAAATCTTTTCAATAATATAATTTTATTAGCCAGAATTGTCCAAAATACCAACTTTTTTAATATATTTTTATTTGAATTTAAAACAAATAAATTATTATTTTTGCTTAGCAATACAGCTATTACAGAACAAAAAGCAATTACAGCTATATATACAGAAGCTGAAGTTAAAGAAAAACCAATTTAATTAATCTTAAACAATAGATCTGCTAAAAATATTATTATTTACTAGTTAATGCAACAGTTACAATAAAATATTAATAGATTTGCTTAAACAGTTATTATTACAGTAGATGGTATTAAAAAAACACTAGTAAAAAAAATTGACAATTTTCTATTTACAATTGATAAAATCACTATTTTAATTAAAGTTCTAATTATAGATGTACTCTAATATCAAGCTCTTATTGGAAATAATTGGTTTTTCAAAGCCAATACAAACTTAGATTAGAAAACTTATAAATTCAAAATTTTATACCAATATTACAAGTGATTATTTGGGATCTTAAAGCAAATAACAAACTCATAACTTGGTGCTCAATTGTTATATTAATATTGGTTTTTTGATTGTTGTTTGTGTCTGACAGTTTTGGTTGAGTTTTTTGTATAATAGACAGAGATTCAATAGTGTTTCAATAGTCTCCCAGAATTGCAATTTCATCAAATTTTTTTCTTAGCATGGTGGCTGGTAATCTGGCAGAAATGCCTTTCTAATAAGTTATCCTTGAATTATTACTCTTTATATCTTTCCTTTGGGGTCTTTTACTAGGCTATCCTTGATGTTAATAATTCAGTGCTTAATCTTCAATCAATTAGTAAAACAAAAGAAATAACAAAATAAAAGAAAATAAAAGTAAATAAAAAAAAATAAAGAAATAAGTCAAGACAATGAATGTTAGTATCTTATCAATAGCTGTAATCAAAAGCTATTGTTTCAGTGTGATTAAGTATCAATTACTATTAACATAAAGAGTTGATAATAGAGAGTAGATTTAAGATGGTAAATAATTATTTATTTAATATTTGTAATGTGAAAAATTGCTTAGATAAAATCTAAATTGAGAGATCTGTCTTTTCTTTTTCTAATACTACCACTATATATACATAATTGAGATTTCTTAATTCCTTGATTCTTTATACCAGGAATTTAGGAATTCCTGAAATTTTGCAATTCCTTTTGAAAGGAATTCTGGAATTCTGGAATCCTGCAATTCTTTATATAAAAATCTTAAAATTTCTGGAATTCTGCAATTCTTCTTAAGAGAAATCCTGGAATTCCAATTTTACTATGGCTACTTCTGATTGGCTAATTTATCTGTTAATATATTTTTTATATTTTATGAGTAATATTATTTTCTCTTTTTTAATATTGAGTTCCATTGAGATCTTCTAATTCTAATTCTCTGTCTTTGAGTATTTCTTAAACTTCTTTTTCAAGAATTACCTGTATTATCTTGTTCTATAATTCTTCAAATTAGGCATTGATTATTTTTCCCATTTGGTTAATAGTAATAGCATTTACTACTGGGTTGAATAAGATTTTAGATTAGTCTTGAAATCCAATTTGTAATCGATAAATAGCTCATGCTTATGTGACTAGATTGTTCTTCCTCACAAATTGTTCAAGTTGTTGTAATATTTTTGGATTGAATAATTACTTTGTCTTATTCATATATAAGTTTTGAATATTTAGATGTTGTTTTAAGTGGAAATAACAAAAGTTTTTTGAAAATTGTTGTATCCACTACTTCCAAGTTTTTTTAATTACTTCTTGATATGAAGTAACACTTGTTGGCTCTTTTATTGCCAATTTTACTTTTAGAATTATTTTGTCAATGGTGCTTTCTGGTTTTTTTTGTACTTTGTATTGGCATATTTTTCTGGTATCTCAGTATTAAATGGTTTGTTGATTGATAGTAATTTTCATAGTCTGTTGTTGAATCAGTTGGAATAGTTGTTGTGCTAGTGTATATATGTTGTTGGTAATTTCCATTTTCTTTTCTCTTTTTTTTTTTTTTTCTTTTTATCACATATATCTGTTTTTTTATACTTTTTTGGTTGTTCAATTTGACGTGTTTGGTTCAATGATTATAATTGGTTCCAGATCTTATGAAATCTCATCTGGTTGAACCAGTATTTTTTGTATTTCTAATTGTGAAATATTACTGGTGGATGGTAACACTATATAATTATATGGTTTCAGTTAATCACTATGTGCTGCTTTGGTTAAAATTTTGTTGTTCAATCTTAATTTATATGCTTTATTTTCAAGAATTTCTTCTATGTGAAATGGTCTGTCCTATTTGGGGTCAAATTTTCTATTTTATTGTTTTTCTGCTTTGGTATAATATAAGAATACTTTGTTTCCAATCTTGAATTCAACTGATTTATCTGGTAATTGGTTATTATGTCTTTTTTTTTGTTTTTCTTGTGACTTTTGGATGTTATCAACTGCTTTTTACTATTTGTTTTCTAGTGTTTTTATTAAATTATATGTTCTTCTTAACAATGTTTTTTGGAAATTTTCTTCTGTTATTGGTTCTGTTGAATATGTTTTAACTTCTATCTTAATTAATAATGTTGTTGTTTTACTGTATACTAATTCAAATGGTGTTGCTTATATAGTGTCTTACTTTATTGTCTAATAAGCAAATAATACTGATGATATGAACAAATCTCATTTATTCTGGTTTTTTTGGCTGATCTTGGCTATTGCTTTACACATTAATATAACAAATTGCAAGATTGCGTTGTGCGTTTTTATAACCTGCCTCTGCTGCTTTTGAATAGAGTTCAAATGCTTTTCCTCGATCTTGTGAAGTACCAATTTCATTATTATAACAATAACCTAAAAAAATAGTCCAAAAGGATCTTCTGCGTTCACTGCTTTCTGAAATTCTAAAAATGCTTTTGTTAAATTAGGAATAGTTTCAATTCCATGTTCTAAACAAAAGCCGAGCAAAATATTGTCTATCAAACGCTTTGGACCTTTATTATTCAAGCAATTGAATAGGTCTTCAGGAGTTTTCTGATTGCGCACAAGATGATTTTTAACTAAGTCAGCAACTTTTGAATATTCACTAGCTGGAAAGATTGGCAAACTTTCTTTGATGACTATGAATGTTCCTTCAAGGGGTGAAGTTGGGTTTTCAATTAATGATTTTGAAGACATGATTTTCAAGCAACGTATAAATTAATCATAATTCGAGGTCTACTAGCAAACTTTATTAACTTTAAAAAATACCTCTCTAATTAAATTTTCAATGTATATATATTCACATTAGTCAATGTATTAATTTTTTTAAAAACCCCAAATTATGGGTAAGAAGGTTTAACAAGTGTCTTAGAAATTAATAAATTCAGTCATGTATTGGGTTTTCTGACAAATACACTTCTTCTTTTTTAGCCATTTATTAAATCAATTGGCTGCAATCTCTATAATAGCTCTATCGATGGTTTGACTTAAATATCCCAATGCAAAAATTAGCCAAAGTTTCTTTTAAGAATTCAATAGAAACAATCAAAAAGATTTCTCATTATGTTATAATTAAAAACCATCAGATTAAAAATTCGACTATTTTAAATTGAGTTCCATAATCCTTATTAAAATTTAGTAATATCCGACTTCATCATTTGCTTTAACTTAATAAATCATTTTTGTTCAAAAGATGTTTATGTCTTAACTAAAACCGATCGCTAGAAATATAAAATTTACTAAATATTACTACTTTATTTAAATATAATTTAGCATTATTAATTTTTTTATAAAACACAAAACAAAATGACCTTTTAATATATTAATTGAGAAAAACTTTAAATTAATTTTGAAAATATCAATCAATCGATCAATTATGCAGCGGCTGTTTTAATTTTTCACGCATTTTTATCTATTTTTTAACTGTATTTCATTAATAATAGATTAATTATCACACAAATATTTAATTATATATAACTTTCTCAAACAATAAAACAATTTAATGAATTTGGTATCTGACCACTTTTCAACTAATTTAATGATACCAAATGGAATTAAAAAAAATATTCATTATAGAAAACTGGTAATAAATTCCACAATAATTTTTTTCAGTAATTGTGAATTTTCTATTTAAGTTTCTTAAGAAAATATAAGTATTATTTCAAGAGTATTTTGAAATTTTGTTTAAATATTCAAAAAATTACTTTTTTAATTATTTATTTTTACCATTATTTAATTAATTAATTAATTATTTTAGCAATATTCAAAACATTTCAAATTATTCAAAAATATATTTACTTTATCTTTCATTTTGATTTATACTAATTTTATAAATCATATATTATTAAGATATATGTTTTGAATGCTGTTCTTTTTCAATTACATATTAATAAACTATTATATTTTGTAATATTTCATTTACTTTAGCAAAGATCAAATATATTATTGATAGTATACAACTTTCGGCTATTTGGCGATGTTATTATTATTATTTCAATGGAATACAATTTAATATAACTGTAATTTTGTGATTATAAAAATTTGAAATATTTTATTACTACTAAATACTTAAAGACAAATTTATGAAATCAAGTTTTGAATTTATATTTATTTATCAATTATTGGTTTTAAATAAAAATAATGCTGTAACTACAAAAAAAAGAATATTATATGTTAAACATTAAAATTTTGTCATATTTTTAAAATGTTTTTTGTATATATTTAAGATTTTTTAATTTTTAATTAATCAAAAATTAAGTATAATTCAATAGATTAATACAAATAAACATTGCTTAACTGGTTATATATTGTTTTTAAAATAATTTATATTTATTATATAATAATAGAGTTATATAAAAATAAGATAATTAATAAATAAAAAAATAAAACATAATAAAATAATATTAAATCATAAAAAGTTTTATTATTATTATTATTATTATTATTATTATTATTATTAACATATTAAGCCCAATTACTATTTAATTCATATGAAAAAAAAATTACTTTGTAAAGATATTTTATATATATATATAATTAAATATAACTATTTTTAATTATATTATTCATTTATTTAATTTATTTAATTATAAAATATTAAAGTTCTTAAAAAACAATTATATAATTAAATTTTTTTTAATTAAAATAACTAAAATACCAATAATAACAAATTTAATTAAAAAACCAAAACAATCAATTCAGATTTTGAAAAATTAACTAAAAACCAAATAAAAAATTTATAAGAATAATAATAACAAAAACAACCAAAAACACAATAATAAAAATAATAAATAAAAACTCTAATATAAAACTTAATATTAACAAAATAAAATTCAAATTTTTTTAAATTACTTACAAATTTAAATAAAAACTTAAGAAAAAAAATAAAAATATCTTATAATTTACAAACTAAAAATCAAAAAATTTTTATTAAATATTAGCAAACTTTAATATAATCACCAAAAACATTAAAAGTATTTTAATATTAATAATAATAATATTTTTAAATATATTATATAAAATAATAACAGCAAAAAAATCAACAAATTTGAAAATTATTAAAAATTTAACAATTTTTTTATATTATTTTTAATACAAATTTTGTTTTAAAATAACTATATATAAACTAAAAAACAGTTTTAATATAAGTTAATTTAATCTTAAAAAAAACATTAAATATTAAAATAAAAAACAAATTTTTAATAATTGATAATTATTTTTAAATATTATTAAAAACAATATAATAGAATTTATAATAATCAATAAAATTGATTTTTTAAAAAATTATTAGTTATTAGATTTAAAAGATAAAATATAATTAATTAAGATTTATATATTAATTATTAATATTATATGTGCAATATTTTGACACATTAAATATAATATTTTATTAATTTCTGTTTTTATTTAATATCTTTTTTTTTATCTAATAAGTTAAATTATTTTTTTGACCAAAATATTATTTTTACTTATGTTATAATAATATATAGTATTATTATAATATTATTAATTATATATATAATTATATTTTAAAGTAATATCTAATTTTAAATTATATTTATAATAGAAAATTAAATATTATTTTAGAATATAACTGTATAATTAATATTTATTAAAATAATATAATTAATATTACAAATAATAATTACAAGATAAAATTATAATAGTTTTTAGTATTAATTTATATATATATTAAAAACATTAAACCTATATTTTTGTTTTATTATTATTTTTTAAGATAATTATTAATAAATTTAATTTAACAAATAAATAATATAAAAAAATTTGTAAATATTTAATTACCAATCCTATAATTATATAATTAAAGCTTATTTTATAAACTAAAAAAATATTTGGTTTTGCTAAAATATTATTATAGAATACAGTATTAAATATTTTTAAATACAAAAAAGAGCTATTAATAATAAAAAACAAGAAACTAAATAATAAATATACTTGTCTGCCAATTTTTTTCAAATTAAACCAAACAATCACAATATAGATATTATAATATTAAGCAAATTATATTTATCTCTTTGGTAACTTAATTAAAACCAAAACAACAAAGCTTATACAAATATTGAAAATTCTCAGCTTTTTTTAATAAATATTCAAGTTTATTTTAATATATTATGAATTTTATCAGTTTAAATTATATAATAAAAGTATAAATACAGATATTATAAACATAATAACATTATTTTCAAAATTATAATCAAAAATATTTGAATTAAGCCATATAATATTTCTAATATAGATGAAACTAAGTTATTTTAAATAAATTTAAATTAAACAATTGTTATTTATTAAATAAAAAATTATAAGTCTTGTATTATTATAATATTTGCTATAAATACTAATAAATTTTATTAATTTAAATTATCTATTATTGATTAGTTTTAATAATTTATATTTTTAATAAATATATATTAAAACAACATAAATTTTATTATTGTTATAATAAAAAATTATTATTACTAAAGATTTTTAATCTCTTTTTTTAAATATTATTGTTGTTATTTTACTTTTAATTTTAAATTATTAGAAGCTATTAAATTTTTAATAACTGAATTTATTTTCAAATTATTTTTTATAATTTAAACTGCTAAGCTTATAAATAGAATAGTCAATTCTATATTAGTTATTTATATAGTTATTTTGTAGTAAAAGTCAACTTTTTCTTAAAAATTGCTTATCTGAAAATTCACTAAAAATGTGTAGTTATTTTGCTGTAAAAATCAATTTTTTCTTAAGAATTACTTATTTGGAAGTTTATTAAAAATATATAGTTACTTTGCTATAAAAGTCAATTTTTTTACAAATATCTTATTTATAAATTATTTTAATATATATTGTTACTGAAGATTTTTGGTTTTTTTTTTGAATGTTGTTAATTTTGTTTGTTGTGTATTCACGTTTTTTGGAAGCTGTTAAACCTCTGATAACTGAATTTATTTTTAAATTATTTTCTATAATTTAAACTGCTGGACTTATAAGTGAAATAACCAATTTTATGCCAGTTACTTTATGTAGTTATGTTATAGTAAACTTTAACTCTTTTCCAAAAATTGCTTGTCTGAAAGTTTACTAAAATGTGTAGTTATTTTTACTGTAAAAGTCAACTTTTTTACAGAAATCTTGTTTGTAGACTATCTTAATAATTATAGTAAAAAAAGAAAAAAAAAAGAAAAAAAATGTAAAAAAAATAAAATTTTATTAAAAGAATTGATTTTGGTCTAGACTTAGAGTTATTAATGGTTTACTGAAATTGGTAGCTAATCAATTTCAAATATAAATAATTTTAAGGGATTTGGGTTTTTAAAGTATTCAATTTTTATTTGTTTTTTTTGTAAAAATGTGTAAATAATAAATTGATTCTAACAAAGATAATTCTGAGTAAGATATATTTTCTCAAAAAGAAAAGCTCTTCTTTTATACAACTTGTTATAATATTAGTTTATGAACTTGAACTTTTTTTTTGCTATAATTTTGATAAATTAAAGATATATTTTAATAAACTATTAACTATTTTGGTAAATTATCTATTATTTTGGTAAATTTCTACAAATTTTGGCAAATTCTTGAATGTTACATAGTTTGAGATATTGTGTAATTTAATCATTCTAATTTCAATTGTATAAATCAGGTTATTAATTAAATAGTAATATTCAATAATTTGATTAAATAATAAGTAATAATTTAATATATATTAATTAATAATAGAAATTATAAGAATAATTTCATGCTAGTTAATAACTAAAATTTTACTGGTAACAATATAATAAAAAAAATAAAAGATAATATAAAAAATATAAAAAAAAAAGAATTTTATTTAAGAAAATTGTTTTTTGTTTAGGTCTAAAATTACTAACAGATTACTAAAATTAATAGCTAATTAATTTCAAAATATTAATTGTATTTCGAAAAATTTTAAATGCAAATAATTAATGAATTTGTTTTTAAAGTATTATTTTATTAATAAGAGTAAAAGTATTTTTAAGATAAGATGATTTTAAGTAAAATAAAATATATTTTCTTAAAGAAAAAAGTTTTTCTTTTATATAACTTGTTGTAATACTAGTTTTTAAACTTGCATTTTTTCTCTTTGCTATTATTTTAATAAATTAAAAATATATTTTAGATGAATTATAAGTTATTTTTACAAACTATAAGTTATTTTAATAATTTATTAAATTGTTTTACAAAATTCTACAAAATTCAGCAAATTTTTAAATATTATAGAGTTTAGTATATTATATAATTTAATCATTATAATTGTGTATTGTACAAATCAAATTATTAATATTGATAATTTGATTAAATAATAATTAATAATTAAAATAATAATAATATATATTAATTGATAATAAGAATAATAAGAATAATTTTATATTAATTAATAGTTAAAATTATACTAGTAACAGCATAAATAACAGAAATTTTCTTTGGTAAATAACTTAAAAAATTTGATTGGAAAATAACCAAATATAAATTGAAAAACATTAAAATATATATGTTTTTTCCAAATATAATATTTAAAATACAATCAATAAATATAAAAAAAAAAACTTCTTTCTTTCTTATCTTCTAAAATCCTTAAAAAGCGTATTTCAAAAGAAGTTTTTTCTGCTATTTCATACTGTTTTCCATTACTTTACAAGAAACAAATCCTTTTGTTGTTGACCTGACTGCTCCCATGAGTCGTACTGGTGCTAAAAAAAGGTCAACCAGAGTTCCAACTTCTGATTCAGTTAGTAGTAGTTCAAGTCATAAGGTCAAAAAATCTCCTGATGGTACTAAGCTATTAAGTAATGGTGTGGCTCTCAAAGGTAGTGGATCTGATTAAGTGGTTGGGCAGTTTAATAGCATAGATACTGATGGAAAGGCTTCCGAAGGTAAAGGAGTATCCAATTCCAAGATGAATACACCCCAAGCCAAGCATTTCAATAATAGTGCGATTGTTGGCTCCCTTCTCAGCTCTATTAATTTCGACATAGAGGAGAAAGAAGAGGTTTCTCTTCCCCCCTGTAAGTCTTTTTCTTTGGATAAGGCATGGATTGATCCCAAAATCATTAAAACTCAGGTGAAAATGGCTGTAAAAAAATCTTTTGCTCTGGACATCAATCTTTCGGCTGTAGAAGAGAAATTGGCAATAGCCAAAACTCATGCCATAAGAAAATTATTTTCAAGAATCAATGGTTTTGGGGGGGCCACTACCCCCTCAAAATTTGAAGGGATTATCAGATCTACCTTTACCTCTGAAGCAAGCATGGAAAAGGCCACCTCATTGGCCAGGGAAAATGACATTATAGTAAACAGCAATCTTAAAAAACAAAAAATTAGGTCAGATCGGGCTGTGGTGATCAAAAAAATTCCTATGAACACGCCAAAGAATATGATCGTCGCTGCAGTGTCTGAATTTGGGAAAATTAAATCAATCAAAATTCAGCTGATTAGCATGTGGCAGAAAGCTGTGGTAGAATTCGCCAAACTGGAACAGGCAGAGCAATTGGCTTCAAAATGGTTCTTTTTAATTGGGAAAGATTCTGTGCGTGTGGCAAAAGCTGTGGGAGATCGTGAGACATGGGCTTTTAGGGATCAATTCAGAGCACTTCTGTTCACATTGCCAGTAGGAATGACAGCTCATGATCTTGGGACTTTTTTGGAAGGGGCCGGTGGGAAAACTTGTGTCATCAATTATTCATTGGAGACTGGCAATAAAACTTGCTGTGCTGTAGTCTGTTTTGAATCTGATGAAGCTATGGAGTCAGCTTTTTGCACGGAGCCAATCTTTGGTAGTGTGAAACTCTCATGAACTAGGTTAGATTTAGTTTGCTGTAAACAGTATAGGAAATTTGGTCATTCTGCCTTGAAATGTGATGCTAAGGTTGTGTCAGCTTCTCAGTCACCCAAGTCATTTAAAAGGCCTGCTAACTTGGATACTCGTCTCCAGCTGGCCAAATTATATGCTAAAAAGAAGGTTCTGATCTCTCGTCCTGTTGCTTTTAGAGGCAAATCCTAGGCCCAAGTGGTCTCAGTTGCTTCAGTCTCTCATGGTTCTCATGATGGCTCTGGTTTTGGTTCTCTGTTCTTTGGTGCTTCAAGTTCTGATAGTACCCCTCCCCCTCTTTCTATGGTCAATTCCCCTTTGGGTACACGTTTGACACATCTGGAACGCTCTGTAGAGCTTTTATCTGATCAAATTACGAACATTCTTCTTCGTCTTAACAATCTCAGTTTGGTGCCTTCAGCTCCTCCTTCTAGTATGATTCCTTCTGTGGGTACTTCTCACCCATCTGTCTCTGATTCTCTTATGGTTGATGACTCTGACTTGGGTTTCAACATGGTATTAAATATTCCTTTGATTCAGCCTATTTCTCTCTTTTCTGGCAATAACAATTCTCAATTGGGTTTGAGCAGTTCCAAGGTGCTAACTTCTAAAATTGGCATTTTAGAGTCAAAGTTGGTTGCCCTCAATGCCTCTATTGGCTCGATTTTGGTGAAGTTAGAGCAGATGTATGCTGGTTTGGGTCCTCTGGTCCTCTCTTCATCTTAATAACCAGTTATATTTGGAAAATTGCTATGTGCAATGTTAGGAGAATGAACAATCTTGCAAAACAGAAGGATATTATTTGTTGGCATAAAGAAATGAACAATATGATTTCAATTGTTACTGAGACTAAGTTGAAAGATGGGATTTGTTCTTGGATTATGAACAAGTTTGTTGGCATTTGGGTTTTTACTTCTGGTTTGAATTCTGGTCACATGGATTCTGGGGTCACAATCATTATGAACGATTTCTTGGCTCAACATGTGTGTAAGGTTTCGGACATTCCTGGCCAGTTTTTTTCTATCAAGCTTCTCTTCAAAAATAAACTGTCTGTGTCAGTTTTGGGGCTGTATGCTGAATCCTCTTTGGCAGTATGTTTTTCTCAGGCGGATGATATCAATTCTTTGGTTGTGAGGGCAGTAAATGAGTCTTCCTTCATTATTTTGGGTGGAGATTTCAATAAAGATGGTTCTCACAAAAGTGCCAGCTTCAGAAAATGTTTTGATTTGGGTTTGGTCAACTTCTTGAGTGGAAGCTTGTTTGGAAAGGAAGCTACATGGGCCAATTCTCGTGGAGTAGCTAAAATTATTGATTATGTGTTTGTGTCGTCGAGTTTAATTAATACAATTCTGGATCATAATGTGTCTGGTGTTGAAGAGTATTTTGATACTGATCATAAAGCTGTTTCTGTTTCCATGGGTCTTGGTGGTTTACTAGATGTGCAGTTGAACACATTGCGCAAACAAGTGAATAAAGATCATTGGAAGTACAATTTTGTGAATGCTGGTGATGCTGAATGGATCAAGTTTAAAGAGGATATGTCAGCAAATGCTGCCATGTTCCATGATGAATTTTATGCTGCCAAGATAAGTCTGGACCTGGACACAATGTGGGATCACCTTTGCCAAGTAGTGTGTTTGTTGGCTGAGAATGTTTTCAAAAAAAAGTGGTTTAAAGGTTTCGATAGTGTCTATAATAAAATATCATCCAGATTTCACAAATTAGAACTTTTGGTGTCAAAGATTGTCAAAGCCTCTTGTCTGGTCTCTCATAAGGAGTTTGTTTCTCTACTTGATACATGGAAAGGGATTGATCCTGCTAACACTTCTGTTGTGGATTCTCTCTTTCTTTCGGGTTCCCATTTTGATACTATTCGTTCAGCTTTGGCCAAGATCAGGAAATTCTACCATTCATCTAAGTTGTCAGAATCAAACTGTGCCAAAAAATCTCAGATCAAGTTGGCAATTAACAAAAGAATAGAGAGTTTTGAGTTGAACAAAGGTCATACTGTACGTAGTGTTTTGAAGCAACCCTTCCGCAAGATGGTTTTGGACCATTTGGTGGTGGAAGATAAGCTGGTGTTGGATTCTGCTCCAGTGAAGTCCAAGGTGGATGAGATTATGGAAGATTGGACTAGAAAGCAAAAGGTAGTGCTTAATATTAATGATGAGTGGTTTTGCCAGTATCGTCCTCTAGGTTATGTTTTCGATAAAGCTTTTTCTGGTGTGATGGGTTTGATCAACTTTGACAAACTGTTTAGGATTGTCTCCAACCTGCCGGATGGCAAAGCTGCTGGCCTTTCAGGTATCTCAAATGAGCTTTGGAAACATTGCGATATTTTGGTCTTTAATATGCTCTTGGTGTTTTTGAACTTTTGCTTATCTGAGGAATCTGTCCCTGGTCCCTGGAGAGAAGCTTGGGTTTCAATAATTCCCAAACCATATGAATGGGAGGGTGTTCTTACAAATACTCATCTTATTGCACTAATTGAGACAGCTCGCAAAATTCTCTCCAAAATACTCTCAAACAGGATTTCTTCAGCAGCAGCACTCATAATGTCCTTTGTGGTGACAATTTTTTGGTTTTGAAAGGTACAATGACACAGTTCCCCATTTTTGCAGTTGGTTCGGTTGTTGAGAATGCCCTGGAAAAGAACCGAGAACTTTGGCTGGTCTTGTAGGATATGAGGAAAACATATGATTTGGTTGGCTGGAAGCATTTAGAGAAGTGTCTAGTCAGAATTAAAATGTGCAACAGGTTTATTCGGTTTTTTGGCGGCATTTACAAAGATCGCACTAATCAAGTCATAACAGATTTTGGTTTGACAGATGGTTATTGGGTCCATGATAGTTTAGATCAAGGAGAGGTCTTTTTTTCCCTTCTGTGGCACATTTTTTATGATCTTTTTTTGTGCAAAGTTAAGCATTAGAAGAGTATGTGTGAGTACAGGCTAATTTCTCATTTCGTTTCCAAGAGTAGTTGTGTTAAGTCACAGGTTGGGCTTTTTTTTTGTTTTGCTGCTGGTGCTTTTGTTGATAATATGATTTGGGTTGGCAATAGTCAGAGCACTACTCAACACATTTTGAATGTTGCTAGTGAGTTTTTCCAGATTAATGACATTTTAATAAACAATGACAAGACTGTAGCTATTTCCATCAATTATAGGGTTAGAAATTCCACTCTTTTCATTAGTAGTTCACCTATCTCTGTTGCCAAAAAAGATGAATCCCATTGGTATCTGGACATATTTTTGTCGACTGAGGGTTTTTCCAGACCTAGTTTAGCTAAAGCATATTCGGATATTTGTTTCTTTACAAATTTGGTTCTAAAAAAAGCTATCTCAGATAATCAGTTCTTATATTTAGTTTCAGTGGTTCTTCAGCCTATTATTAGCTACAGGACACAATTTAGCTTTGTTCCTATTGGCATTTGCAACAAGTGGGATGCTATGATTCATAAGGGCCTGTAGCTTAAATCTGGACTTCTACTTGACTTTCCTAGTAATTCAATTCACCACCCCTTCTTTTATGATTTGAAATCTTTCCTGCAGATTCAGTCTGAAAACAAGGTTGCTTCTCTTATTAATTTTGCCAACTCTGGTGGAATTGTGGGACGTTTGTTCTCTCATAGGTCTCATAATCTACAGGTTTTGTGTTGGCACCCTATTCATCTATTGAGTTCTCCTGTTCGCATTCATGTTAGCGCCTCTAATAATTTTCTGGCGGATGTGGTTCGTGTGCTTTATAATTGCAAATTGTCTCTGGGTGGATCCTTTGCCAATTCTTTTCATGTCAATAGTGGGATGCCCATGTTAACTGTTTTGGGTGAATCAGTTTTCTCCAGGTGTCTCCCCTCACTTCAGTGGTATGGTGTGGCCTTTGTAGACCAAATTTGTGATCATCATGATATAGTCTTTGATTGGTCCACATTTAAGTGATAGAAGAAACTGGACCCTCATGGCCCTATTCCTGAGTGGTTCAGACTTTCTGCTGTGTTTCTTGCTGGTGAGAACTCCTCTCCTGCTTGCATCCCAGTTCTTGCTAATATGGGTCCTTTGGACATTCTGGGTTCTTCTGGCTTTGTGTCTATTTGTGATCATCTTTCACAGGTTAATGCAAGGGTGTTGTCTGTCTATACTGATGGGTCATTGAGAAATTTGGGTACAGTTGGCTGTAAAGTGGGTGCTGCGGCTTTTTTCAAGGACATTGGTATGGGTTTGGGTGTTGGTGTGTCTGGCTTGATGTCATCTACTATGGCTGAGTTACAGGCAATTGTGTTGGCTCTCGAGTGTGTTTCTGTTTTTAGTAATGTCCATTTGTTTTCAGATAGTCAGTCTACTTTAGATGCTTGCAAATCGGAATTGGGTATGGTGGCTCCTAATTTCCGGAATTGATGTTGAATTGAGTGTCAGCATATTGCCAATGTTATTTCCAGTAAGGTCCTAAATGTTGCTTGGCACAAAGTCAAAGGTCATTCTGGAGTTTTGGGAAATGAGCATGCTGATGTAATTGCCAGTGCTGATTCTGTTTCCGACTGGTTTTTTTCTCTTTACCTGGATGAACACTTTTTAATGGCTGATGGCAACATTGTTTCTGACAATTCAAGACACTTTGTCTATGACACTTTTCATGCCATGTGTCATGCATGTTGGGAAGTAGGATCTGGTTCTAAGTTTTTGCCTGACAACTTGCGGACTGATATTAATTGGTCTCGCTCTTCTTTGGTGTGGCATTTTGATTTGCATATGGCCACCAGTTTCACTAGCAGGATTTTGGCTAATACACACTCTTATTTTATGAAGGCTTTGCATCATCGGTTGCCTGTAGCTGTTCGAAAATGGCTTTATAATAGACTTTATCTCAGTGTGTTGTGTTTATATTGTGGTGACGTGGAGGTGTCAGATCATGTTTTTTCTTGTGAGGTCGATGATTCTGCTCGGTGTCGGTTGTTGGATTCTCACATGGACACTTGGAAAACACTTTCTGGTTCTTCTGTCTCTTTTTCATGTTTGTTGCAGTTGTTGTCATCTTGTGTTTTAGGTTCCTTGGTGTCCATGGCTCTTCATAAGGGTTTTGTTTTTGATAATTGGTTTTGTGAAGCTGTCTCCGTTTTTCATAGTCCCAAGATGGCATGTTTGAAGGTCGTTAATTTCACATGTTTTCTTGGCCTCGCTTTTAGAGATGAGATATGGTTGGTTTGTGCCAAACATCGTGCTTATATGAAAAAGCATGGACTGATTCTTTTAAATGACTCGTCTCCTACTTTGGTCTCTAGTTTGACTTCGCATCTTTTTACTGATGTAATTGATTTGCTTGGTATCAATAAAGCTTTTGGTGTGTATTTTGGTTTTCGCAAGTCTTACATGTTTTTCTCTAGCATTGGTAATTCAGTTTCTGTTTATATAGCTGTATAGTGTTGTTTTGACTGGCCTGAGTGGCTGGTTACATGTAGAAAATGCATGATTCATGCCTAGTTTAGATCATTTCTTTGATGTATAGTGTTAGATTGTGTATGGACCTCATTCGTTAAATTAAAAAATAAATAAATAAATAAATATTATTATTATTATAGTATTTAAGTATTATTATTATGTTTATATATATTATTAATTAATATAATACTAAATATAAAAATATTTATCATATTAACTTATTTTAAACAATTTATTAAATTTAAAAATATTGATTTAATATTAATACATATATTATTTAAAACTGTTGATATTATTTTAATCTAATAAAAACAGCATATAATATTAAATTAGAAAAAAAAATCACAAAAATTTTAATATTATACATTAAATAACTAAGTATTAAAAATTATAAATCTTATTTTTAAAGTAAGAATTCATATTAAATTAACTAATTAAAACATAATTGAAGTTTATTATAATTTAATAACAAATTTAAAAATCTGAAATAATATTAAAAAAATTAATATTAAATTATTTAAGCATAAAAAACTTATTCAAATTACAAATATATTATATTAATTAAATAATAGTAATAAGATTTTTAAAATAACAATTAATAGTTTAGACTATATATAATATATTCTCAAAGAATCGATTAAAATTGGAAAAAAAACATATATACAAACTTTTTTTAATTATTATTGTTAATAATATAATATTATTATAATTTTTAATAAATTTTTTTTATATTAAAAATTATATAAATTATTAAATAATTTTAAATATAATTATATAAAATTTTATCTCTTTAAACTAATTTATATATATATAATTTATTAGAAGTTAATAATTATTATTTAATAAAAAATTATTAATTATTACAAATTATTATTTGTAAAAAGATTAATTATTACAAGTTCTATTATATTATTAAAAAACAAAAAAAAATATATCTTTAATTTTATTTAATTAGTTTAATTTTTAAGATTAAATAATTTAATAAATTAATTATAAAAACATATTTTATTTTATTTTTAAAACTGGTAAAATTTGGTCTAAATTTAACAATATAAATAAAAATTAATTTAAACTAAAATTGGTTAATATGTTTTTATTATTATTGTTTAAAAAAAAATTTTTATCTTTAATTACAACAAAGTTAAATATTATAATTAATATAAATAATACAGAATTGACAAAAAAGCCAAAAAACAAAAACATTATTTTTTACAAAAAAAATTAGTTTAAAACACTAAAACTAGTATCAAAAAAAAGAAAATTTTTTCAATATTTTAAAAAAGTTATTATTAAACATAATAAAAGTTTAAAAAAGTTGTTTTTTGGTTTTTTTAATTATTTAAACAACAATAAAAAAAAATAAAAATAAAAAAATAATTTGATTATTAATTTTTTATTAAATACTTTAAAGCTTTTAAAAAAAACAAAGATTATATTAATATTACTTTAAATATATCTTTTTAAAAAAAATTTAAAAAAGAAAAACTTTTAATTAAACATAAAAAATATGTTTTTAAATTAACAAAAACTAATTAATTACTATTTTATTTAAAAAAAAACACTTTTATAAACAATTTTTATAGCTTTAAGTACTTTATTAGTAAAAATATTATTAATATTTTAAAAAATAAAAAAATTGTAACTTTTTTATTCTTTGTTTTAATTGTAATTATAAAAATACAAGAAAAATATATAAAAAATTTTATTTATTTAAATAATAAATAATTTAATTTGCTTTTCTTATTTTTATATTTTATTTTATTTTAATTATTTTTAAATAAATAATTATTAAAAAAAAACTTTTTAACTTTTTTTTATATTTTTTATAACTATAACCAAAACAAAAAATTTAAAATAAACAAATTTTTTTTTATTGTTTTAATAATTTTAATACTTAAAAAGTTTTTTTCAAAGTTAAAACAGCTACATTTTTTTAAAATGTTTTTTTAAATAATATAAACATAAAACAGTTAAAAAAACATTATTTTTTATTTTAAAATAAGATTTTTCTTTATTTAAAGTTTTTTTTAAATAATTAATTAATTATAGGTTTAGTATAATTGCTATTATTATAAAAAATCTAAAAATCTTTAACAAATATTAATAATAAAACTATTTTTTTACAGAAATTTTTTTTATCTTTATTTAAATAGCCAAAAAAACCAAAAATATTTTTTTTCTTTTTTAAACTTAAAACAATTAATTTTTTTAAAATATCTTAAAAAAATATTTTTTATTATTTTTTAAATCATTATTTATTTTTTGTAAAAAATAAAATATTAGTTTTTTACCAGTTTTATTATAACTGTATTAATTATAATCTTTAATTATAAACACCAGTTTTTTTTGTTTTGAATAATAATAATATATTTGTTAAAACTAATTTTAATTAAAATATAATTAAATTATTAAATATATAATATTTTAGTCAATTTTAAATAATTTTAAAAGCAAAAAAAATCATGTTTTTAAATGTAAATTCAATCAATTAACTTATTAAATTATTTAATTTTAAAAATTAACTTATTTTTTTACTTTTTAGAAATACTATTAATTTTAATAGTATTTAAAAAATAATTATTAATTATTAAAAAAATTTTAAAATTAGATAATTTCTATTTTAATGTTTAATAAAATTATAAAATTTAAATTAGCTTATTTTGAGACTATTTTTTAGTTTTTAAATAAATTTTATTAATTAAATTTGGTTATTAAGAATAATATTGAACGAAATTTGTATTAGAACTTTTTTAAATACTGTTATCTAAATTGAATTTTTAAATTTTTTATTATTATTTTTAAGATTGCAAAATTTTGTAAAATTTGGTTTTATTTTTATTTTTGTTGTTATAATTTATATAATATTTTTTTGATTTTTTTGGCTGTATAGTTTTTAAAATTAATAATTTGGTTTTTTAAATTAGTAATTAAACTTATTTGTTTTTTATTACTAATTATTATTATTAATTTACTATTATCGTTTTTAAATTTAAAAAAGTTTTTAATAAAACATTTATTATAACTAATATTTACCCAAAATTATATTTGGTAAAAACTTTTTAAATATTAATAATATTATAAATATTCAAATTGAAATTACTTAATTTTTAATTATAAAACTATTCTTTGGTTTTTATTGTATTTAAAGTTTTTATTAATTAGTTTATTAATAGTATAGATAATTTATTTAAATAAAAATTGTAAGTTTTAATGTTTTATATAATATTAATATTTAAATTTTTTAATATTTAAAAATTTTACTTAATTTAAAAATTTTAATTAATTTGTTTTTTATATTTTATTTTTAAATGTTTTTTTATAAAAAACTGAGATAAAACTTAAAAAAAACTTCTTTTTTTTATATATTTTAATTTTTTAAAAAGTAGAAATTTCGAAAAAAAAATAGTTTTTTTCTATTTATATTTTTTATTATTTTACTTCTTTGTTTTAAAACTGGTAATTATTATTAATAGTAATATAATTAAGAAAAAATTAACAAAAAAGTTTTTTTAAAATTTTATAAGTAATATTTTTAAGCAAATACAAAAGATTCTGTTTAGCAATATTAAATATTTAAATAGTAAATTAATATAGATTTTACTAATTTCTAAATAATTTTAAGCAGTTTTTTGACATAAAACTAACATAAATAAAAAATAAACAATTTTTTATTAATTAATAATAATTATAATACTAATAATAGAAATAATACTTTTTCAAATTTTAAAACAAATACTTCTAAAACAAAACAAATTAATATTAACAAAATAAATAATTTTTTTTGTAATTTTCTAATTTTTAACATAGATAAAAAAATGGTTTTTTTTACATATTATTTAATTGAACAAATTTGAATTAATTCCAAAATTATCAAAGAAAAAGTGAAAATACTCCTTAAAAAATTCTATTTATTAAATATAAATTTTTTAATAATTTAAAAAAAAGCATTATTGTAAAAGTATTAGTTGTTTAAAAATTGTTTTAATTAGTAAATAAATTTAAAAGTACCATTATTTTCTCAAAATTTGAAAAAATTATTAAATTTACTTTTATTATAAAAAAAAGTTTAAATAAAATTACAGCTTTAACTACTAAAAAAAAATTTAAATAAATAGTAATTTTAAGAAACAAAAATTTTACTTAAATTAAGTTGTAATAATTAAAAAAATTCCAATAAATATAGCAAAAAAATAATTATTTTAGTTTTATTTAAGTTTAAAACAATTGTATTAATTTAATTACAACTTATTAAACTGTAACAAAAAAGCTGTAGTAAAATTTTCTGAATAAATTAAACAAATCTATTAATATTTAAATAATTTATTCTAATAAATAAAGATTATATATATATAGTCAAAACTAATATAGATTAAACAATATAATTATCTAAAAATTAATATAAAATATTTACTTTATATATAAACATAATTATACATAATCTTAATACTTTTTTAAATAAATTAATAAAAACTTATATTATTAATTATATTTTTATTATTAATGCTAAAATTAAATATGTAATTATTTGTTTTAAATTTAAAAATATTTTAAATTAAGTTGTTTATATTATTTTTGTATTTAGTAGTATTAAGTTTTTTTAGATTAAATTAAATTTAATTACTTATATTAAAATATGACTTTATATTTTTTTTGATAAAATTAGTATTTTTTAAAAAAATTGCTTTGATTTAACTAATTTTTATGCAAAAAAAAGTTTTTATTTTGTATTTAATAGCTTATAAAAATAGATTTTAAGTTTAAATAAAGTTTTTTAATCAAATTTTTAATGGTAATTTTATGTATATTTTTTTTTTTTGAAGTTTTCTTTATAACAGTTTTATAATTAAAAAAAATTTTTTTTTTCTGTTTTTTCTTAAATTATTATACTTTATTTGTTTTTATTAATTGTTTTTAATATAATATTAAATTATTTTTTTAAGAAAATTATAAATATACAAATATATAAATTTTAATGTTCTTATATCTGTTATTAAACAATTAAATATTTTTAAAATAAATATTTATATGTTTTTTGGCTTTATTAATATAATTTTATTAAAACTTAGCATAATATTTCTTAAAAATAATTTACATAATATTTTTTTTTATAAATAATTTAATTTAAAAAATTGTTATGTACAATATAAAAAGAATAAACAATTTTATTAAGCAAAAAAATAACAATTTAATTTTTATTATTGCTAAAATAAAATTAAAAAATTAAATTAAGTTTTAAATTAAAGACAAATTTAATAATATGCAAATTGTTTTTTGTTAATTAAACTACTGTTTAAAAATAGGTTTTTAATTTTAATTTTAGGTTTTTATATTAGTATTTTATTAAAAAAAAAATATAAAATTATCTAAAAACTTCTTTTTTTTACATTTTAAATTTACCAAAAAGTATAATTTTTGTAAAGAAATTTTTTAATTATTTAGTATAATAAATTCAAATTTTTTCTATTCAACTATGAGACTATTGTTGATTTCAGTATAACTGTTATAAAGAAGTTTGTTAAGAATTCTGGTTTTGATAATAATAGTAAACAAGTTTTTTCTAAAAAGAAAAAAATAGTGGTATTTTAAAAGACAGTATTAATAACAAGGTAGTTTTTATTAAGGCTTTAACTGGTTACTCTTGGAGCTCTAAAACTGGTAATACTACTAAATTCAATAGTGTTGATATGAAAGAGAAATGTCTAATAGAAGAGACTAATATTAATTATGACGAAAAAAACTTTTTTAATGAAGAAAATTTTAATTGAATACTAAAAGATCTATAGATAAAAACTAAGAAAGCATTAAATATACCTTTAGGAAAAATCAATTTTTTAAATAATAATAATAATAATAATATTTTGTTAGATGTTCTATTAATTCTTTCTTTTTCTTTGAAAAATCTGGTTTCTAATATTTCAAATCTATAATAAATAGTTAAAAGTAATTATCAAGAAATATAATCAATTAATCTACTTCTAATTATGTTGATTATAATTATAATTGATATTATTAATTTACAATCAATGTTCTAGATTCAGCCATCTAAATCTGATCATCTAAAATTACTAGCTCTGAAAAAAATAATAGACTGAGTAAACTTATCATGAATTGATTAATTAAAATATATAAATAATTAATATATCTCAAATAGTTTTAATATAATATGTAGATCTAATATAATTTAGCTATATATACAGTTTTTTTATTAGTTCAAAAAAGTATCAATTCAATACTGAACCAACTTTTTGCTATAGTTTTTATAGTAAGCAATTAGTTTTTTTCTTTATATCTTACTTTTTTTTTCCTCTTCCTATGTTCTAAATACTTGTTATTATAATCTTAAGTATGCTTTTACATATTTCTTATTATCTTTGAAATCACGTTATTATAATCTCTTACTTACTTGTTATCACTATTTCAAGTTTTTTTATTACTTTTGATTTTTAAATTATGTATTATTACTATTTTACATTAAGTTTTGTTTTACTAAACAAGTTGTTAAATATTAAAATAAGTAATAAAATATCATGTTGTTAGAAAGTGGTCTTAACAATAAAAAGTTTAATTGAAATCTATTTTAGTTATGTTTTACTTTTACGATTTTTTTATAATTTTTATAACTTTATTTTCAAAGCCAAACATTTGAATACCACATTCTTTCAACAATTAATTGAAAGAATTCTGATTATGTATTTAGTAGAATAATTTGGTTTTGTTCTTATTGTTGATTGCATTTTTAATTTATATAAAGAAATATAACTTTTTTTTTCCCTTTAAAATATTTAAGACTAGTTCTTGTCCAAAAACAAATAATAACAATATTTTCTTTTACTTTAATGATTTTATGATACATCTTTTTTTTGCTCTCCTACTTATTAAAATAGTCTATACACTTATGATATACTACAGTTATTAGTCATAATTATGATAATGTATATTACTGGTAAAAACTATTGCTGTTGCTAAAAAGTGATATAACTTATAGTTTTTATCTAATAATAGTAATAATTTTAATAAGAATAGTTTTTATAAAAATGCTAATTTAAAAAGATATATTAATCTAAGACTAATCAATTTTTTGACAAGAAATTTGTTTGTGAAAACTCCAATATAAAAAAATTCTAAGAGTACTAAAAAAACAATTGACTACATATTTATATTTTTAAGTCTTATTAATGTATTAACTAGTCATAATATTCTGAATACTAGTAATTAATTTGACTTTGACTATTAAGCTGTATTTGTTTTTGTAGAGTTAAAAAACTTGTTTAATATAAAGCTAAATTTTTTTCACAAACAGATTAATAAAAATTGTTGAAAGTTTGATTTCAAAAATGCTAATAGTGCCAAATAATTCAAATTTAAGAATACTACAATAAATAATATTACAATATATACTGATAAGTTTGCTATATTTAAAAGGTTTTCAGATTTAGATATAATATGAAATATTATTTAGAAGATTGTGTGTCTATTAGCCAATAAAGTGTTTAAGAAAAAATAGTTTAAAAATTTTGATGGTGTTTTTACCAAAAAGTTTTTTAAGTTTTATAAGTTAGAAGTTTTAGTTTTAAAAATTGTCAAGTTTTTACATATAAAACTCAGAAATAAGTTTGATTTTTTGATAAGCTGTTAGACATTTCTGAACTGTGATAAAGTAATAAGCATTTAGATTTTTTTAGATTTGATACTAACTTTGATAATATGAGATCTGTTTTATCTAATGTGAGAAAATTTTATCATATTTTCAAGCTTGCAGAATTACTAAGAGCTAAGAAATTGAATATTAAATTTATTATTAATAAGTAAATAATTAATAAGAACTATATAATAAGGAGTGTATTAGAGTATCTATTTGAAAAGTAATTTTATTGTTGATAATAAATTGGTTTTGGACTTTAGTGAAGTTAAAGCTAAGATTAATAAAATAATAGAAAACTGAACAAAAAAAAAGTTGGTAATAAACAATGTTTTTAATCTGTGATATCAACAATATTTGTCTTTAAAGTATATTAATAATAATGCTTTTTCTGGTGTTATAAGTGCTATTACTTATGATAATATGCTATAAGTAATTAAGAACTTACTTGATAAAAAAACTATTGGTCTATTTAGTATTACTAATAAACTGTAGAAGTACTGTAATGTTTCTGTTTTCATAATGCTCTTAAATTTTTTTAATTCTTGTCTAATATGTAAATCTGTATCTCAATCTTAGAAAAAAGCTTGGGTATTAATAATTCCTAAATTTTACAAAAAAAAGAGAAATCTAACTAATATCAAACTAATTGTATTGATCAAAACTGCCTGGAAACTTTTTTTTAAAATACTTTTTAATAAGATTTCGACAGTTTGTAGCAAATTTGATATTTTCTATGATAATAATTTTTCTGTTTTAAAAGACACTACCATTTAGTTTCTTATCTTTGTAATAAATTCAATGATAAAAGATGTATTGAAAAAAGGATGTAAACTTTAGATGGTTTTATAAAATATGTGAAAGACTTATAACTTAGTTAAATAGTATTACTTAAAAAACAGTTTAATTCAAATAAAAATGCTGTAATCAGTTTATCAGATTTTTTAACAGTATTTATATGAACAGATGTAATCAAGTTATAATAAATTACAAACTTACTGAGAAGTATCAAATACATGATAATTTAGACCAAAATGAAATTTTTTTTCCATGGAGAATTTTTTATAATCCTTTCTTATGTGAAGTAAAAAGACATAAGAGTTTGTGTAACTATTATATTAACACTAAGTTTGTTGCCAAAACTGGCAGAATTAAAAGCCAAATTGGTTTAATCTTTTACTTGGTGACTGGTGTTTTTGTTGATAACACAATCTGAATAGGAAATAGTAATACTACTATTTAATATATTTTGAATATTACAAGTAAGTTTTTTGATATTAATAATATTTTAATTAACAACAAAAAAACAGTGACTATTTTTATTAATCAAAAAATCAAAGATATTTTATTATTAATAAGTAATCAGTCAATTTCTGTTGCACAAAAAGAAAAGTTTTATAGAAATCTGAATATTTTTTTGTTATTTAAAGATTTTTTTAAGCTTAACTTAACAAAAGCCCATTCAGATATAAAGTTTTTTATTAATATAATTTTGAAGAAAACTATTTTGGATAAACAGTTTCTTTATTTGGTCTCAGTTATACTGCTATTCATAGTTGATTAAAAACCCAATTTAGTTTTATTTCTAAAAATATATACAACAAATAAGATACATTGATTTAGAAAAGTTTAAAGACAAAAGCCAGCTTACTGAAAAATATTTTTAATAAAGCTTTTCACTATTTGTTTCTATATGACTTGAGAATATTTGAGTAGATGTAAATAAAAAGTAAAATGGCTTTTGTATTATGTTTTGCAAACTTTAGTAGTATTTTCAGTCAGCTGTTTAATCATAAATTTTTGGATTTGCAAATATTAAATTGGTTTTTTTGTTATTTTTTACAGTATTCTGCAAAATTAAGAATTAGTTCAGTTAATATTTTTTTGGCTGGTGTGGTTAAAATTTTTGTGGATTGTAGAATTTTTTTTACAAACAATTTGCTTTATGTATTTTACTTTTTTGGTGGTATTTCAATGTCTTTTGTTCTGAAAAGTTTAGTTTTCTACAATATTTTTTACTTACTTAAAAAGTTTGGTGTTGTTTTTGTTAAGCAGCTATATGATAAAAAAGAGTTGGTTTTTAGTTGGGTAAATTTTTGTTATTGAAAATAGCTCAATTTTAAGGGCTTTATTTCTATTTAATTCAAACTGGCATGTGATTATCTGATTAGTATTGTCTTTTATCTTGATAATTAGCTGTTAGTTGGTAGTTCTTAGTCTTTAAATGTTCTTAGTTTTAATAATTTTTTAACAATAAGATATTATTTCTTCAATGTTAATTTGAGTATTATTAATGTTTATACAAATAAGTTTTTAAAGAATTTAGACTTATAAGCCATAAGAAGCAGTACAACTACATATTTTGTTGATTTGGATTGAAGTATAAAAGTCAAAATTGGTAATTTGGTTTTTTTTATCTTGGTGCAATTGTAAATAATTGTTTTAATCTTAGAGTGTGTTTTTGTTTCTAATGCTGTAATAGTGCATTTAAACAGCCAAGTTGTTTTAAATGTCTATACTATAGAATTGAATTTGGTTTTGTCTGAATTTTGCAATTATTGTTGGATTAAGAGATATTGTGTTATGAATTTTATTTAATATAAGAATTTAAATATTGTTTAGACTAAGATTAAAGACCATTTGGGTATCTTAGATAATAAGTGTGCTAATAAACTAGTTAATATAATATTGTATTTGAGTGTAATGTTTTTTGTTTTTATTAATAAAAGATATATTAAAGCAGATGAAAAAGCAGTATTTAAAAATGCTTATCATTTTATTTAAAATGTTTTTAGGATTATTTACTGCACTTGCTAAGAAGTTGGATTTGAGTCTGATTTTATTAATAAAAACATAATTAAAAATGTAAATTGGGTTCAGATATTATTAGTTTAACATCTTGATTCACATATAATATCTGGTTTTATAAGCAAGTTTACTGCCAGTTTGCATTTATATTTTATAAAAGCTTTGCATTATTAGTTGTTTGCTGCTGTTTGTAAATATCTGTATAATAAAAAATACCTTAGTATGTTGTGTTTTCATTGTAAAGAAGTGGAATTTTCTGATTATTTTTTATGTACAAGTTAGATTTTGTCACATTTAATTTGATGGAGTTTTTTGTTGGGTTTAAGTTTATTATTATCTTGTATTTTTTAAATACTCTTTTTGTATGTATTTAATAACACTATCTATACTGCTGTATATAAAGACTTTATGTTTAAAGAGTGGTTTTTGAAGATCATGTCTGTTTTTGGTTATATTAAGACTATAAGTAAAAAGATTATTAACTTTGTATAAAGCTTAAAAATGGCCTATTATGCTAAAATATAGTTGGTAAGATCTAAATATAGAAAAAAAAATTTAATTACATATAATAATTTAATGTTTTAGTAATTTTTCTTGTTTTCTAATGATGTAATTAAATTACTTAAGATTGCAAAAACCCATGATATAAGTTTTGATTTTTGTAAGTCTTATGATTTTTTTTTGAAATTAAGAAATATAATTTATGTTATAATAGACTTATAGTGTTGTTTAAATTGGTCCAAATAGCTAATCATATATAAAAAATACATAATTTACATCTAATTTAGATTACTTAGTTTAAATTTTGTATTAGATAACATTTGAATCTTATTTGTTAAACATTAATATAAAAAAAATTTTAAATTAAATGGGTAAAATTATTTTCTTATAGCTTTAACAATTAATAAGTGTTTTTTTATTATTTTAAATAATAATTTTAATAAAAATAGTTTAAAAAATGCTAGTTTTAAGAAATATTTGAATCTTAATTTAGTTAATTTTTTAATAAGCTATTATATAATTAAGATTATAATATAAAACAACTTAAAAAAATTATAAAAACAATTAATATATTTTTATTAAGCACAAAAAAATTAGAAACATAAACTAAATATAAATATTATTTAATTATTAATATGTTTATATTAAAACTATTTTTAAAAAATTATGATTTCAAAATTTTGTTAATAATATTATAAAGATCTTTTTAAGATTTTATAATTTTTAAACTTTTAATTTCTAAAATTATTAAGATAATAGATCTGAATTTTAATATTAAGTTTAATTTATTATTGAAAACATAATTAAGTCTTAATATTATTAAGATTATATTTATTAAAAATATATTAAAAATTTTAATATAAATATTATTAAGTTAATTTTATTAAAAATTAAAAAAACTTATTTTGTTATAAATTAAAGTAATAAACTAATAAATAGTAAAATAAAACAAAATTATATGATAATAAAAATAATTAAAAAGGAATTCAACTTTAAAAAGTAAATTAAATTAATATAAATTCAATATTTGAGATTAATTTCATAAATATCTTAGTTATTATTCTTTTTAAAAGATAATAAAAAAATCTGAAAATAAAAAAATAGTTTATACTGTTAACAAAAAACAATATATTAATATAATTTTATGCCTTATATTAAGTATTAATTGTATTTTATAATAATATTTATTCAATAATTTTTAAAACTAATAATTACAAATAAATACCAACAAGTAATTTTTTATTACAAAGATATTTACATACAAAAAAAATAAGTAAATTGAAAAAAATTAAATATTTAGAAATAATTTATATTAATTTAATTTATATATGTTTTGTATATTAAAACATATTTTTCTAAACTAAAAAATATATTATTTATATAACTATTTAAAGTAGTTAATAATTAAAGTATTAATTATTTTCTAAAAATAAGATGGTTAATTATATAATATTAATATGATAATTAATAAAAACTATGATTTTTAACTGTAATAATATAATTAAATTTTGTAAATTTTAATTTGTTTTAAATTTTTATATTAAGTTTACTATTTTTAAATATATAAATAATTTTATTATATTATTTTAAATATTTTAAAATATTTTTTTAAAAAGTTGTTTTAAATCATTTAATTATTAATAATATTATAAGTTTGAATTTAATAAAAGATTAAATAAAAAAAATTAGTGTTAAATAAAATTTTAGTTTTTTGTTAATAACAATATATTTTATTGAATTATGTTAATAATAATGTTTTTAATAAAATTATATTAAGTATTAATTATAATAAATTATGTAATATATTTAAAAATTTGTAAAAGCTATAAATTTATTTTGTATTTTTAATAAACTTTTAAAACATTATAATAAATTTATATTAAATTTACTTTTAAAATTTATAAATTTTTGTTTGTTAATTAACTTAATTTTTAAATTTTAAAGATATTTATAATTTCAAAGTTTTATAAATAAAGTTTTTAATAAATACTTATTTAATTGTCTTAATTAAAACTATCAAGAACTATTTTTTAAGATTTTATTTAATTATATTTTAACTGTTTATAACAAATTTAATATTTTCTAAAAAGATAATTTTTTAGTATTAAAGACATTATTATTTAATTACCAATTTTTATTATTAATTTAATAATAAAAAACATATTAAAAAAAAATTATAAATTATAATTAGTCTTATAAATATGTAGAAAATCTATTATTTAAATAGTATTATTTATAAATAAATTTGGTTATAATTAAAATATGTGTAAAATTTATTAATTTTTTTTAATAATATTTTATAACAATTATATAAACAAAATAATAACAAACTTTAATTTAATTAATATTTATATAATATTATAAATTAGATTAAAATAAACTTTTTTTTATTTTTTAAAGAATTTTTTATGATATTTTTTATGAAAAATTAAAAATTATACAGAAATACTGAACTATAAAATTAGTTTTTATTTTATTAAGCTAATAAATAAGTTATATTAATTAAATTTAATTATACATTTTGCTTTTAAAATATTTATAAATAATATAATTTAAGTTAGAAATTATTATTTTTGTTAACACCAAAATTAAAATTACAATTTTATTATTAAATAATAATATTATTAATATTATCAAACTAAATAAATTTTATAAATACTTAAATATTATGTTTTTTTAAGAGATTTAATATTCTTAGTTTAAAAAAAACAGATTTAAATTTTAGGTTTTTTTGTAATTTTATAGTTTTAAAATTAATTTTAAATAAATAATTAATATATCTTATTATAATAGTTCTAATTTTAATTATTTGTTATTATACTTAATTTGGTTTTATTAATAATAATTTACTAAAAAAAATTTGATAGAAGCCATTTATTATTTATTGTTTTATATTATTAAACTCTTTTTTTAAGTATAAATAAATAAAAAACAAAATTGTCTTAATTTTAAAGTTTATTAACAATTTTAATTTATTAAATAGCTGTTTGTATATAAATATACTAATTTATATATTTATAAATAAATAGTTGCTTGTTTGTATTTAAAATCTGTAAGTATTATCATATTGTTTGTTAATTTTTTTTTGGCTAATATAATAATTTTATTAAAAAAGCTTAAAATTTTTATAAATAATATTAATATTTATGTATTTTATTACAATTTAAAATTAATTTTTTTATTTATTTTAAGTAAATTTAAATTTTGAAAATTAGTAAAACATCTAAAACAATTGAATATTGTTTTTATAAATTAGTTTATAAAAGATAATTAGTTAAATAAATTAAAAAAAAATATTTTAAATCTAAAAAATTATCTTAAATTATTTTAAAATATGTTTTAAGTTTTTTTTAATTTTATATATAGTTATGCATTGTTATTATTTAATAATACTACAGATTTGAACTTTTTTTTTTTTATAATATAATAAAAAATAATATAATTAAAGTTAATTGCTTATAATAAAAAATATATATATATATATATATAAAATTCAGAAAAAAAAGAAAAAACCTATTGCTTATAATAATAAAAAATTGGTTTAATATAAAATTAATATTTTTTTAACTTATAAAAAAGCTGTATATATAATTAAATTATTTAAAATCTATATACTATATTAATATTATTTTAATTATATTAATTAATTTTATATTTTAAATTAATCAATTAAATTTAAGCTTATTTAACACATTATTTTTTAGCAGTTAATAATTTAGATGCTTAAATTTAGATAACTTAATTTAAAATATTAATTATATATTAATAATACTAATTGTAATTATAATTAATATAATCAAAAACCTATTAATTAATTAGATTTTTTAGTAATTATTTTTGAATAATAATTGCAAATTTAAAATATTAAATTGTTTAAATAAGGGTGTATAAGAATTTTAAAACATAATAAAATTTGTTATTATTAGATTACATAAATTAATTATTAATTTTTTTTAATTTTTATATATTTAATTTAAATTTTTAATTAAACTATATAATAATTTAATTATAATTAGACTAATTTTTTATTTTTTATTTTTTTGTTGTTAATTAATATTTGTTGAATTAATTTTGATAATATAATTTTTTATATATAATTTTAATGCTAATTTTTTATATAAAAGTATTGTATTTTGATTTAAAAATACTATAATAATATCTTATAACAACAAATAAAACCAATATGTTTGTTAATATATTTGTTTTATTTTTTATTTTTATTTTTAATTTAAAGTTTTAATTGAGTTTTTGTAACTTAAATATTTTAATATTATTAATAACTTAAATAAAAATTTTTTTTTTTGTAGTTAGCAATATTATTATGTATTTTAAAAACATTAATAGTAATCTAAATATTAAAATTTATAATATAATATTATTAACTTTAGTTAAAATTATTGTAATTGTTTTGGTTTTTAATTGTATTTTTAAAAGGTATTCATTAATATGTTTTTAAATAATTTAACTATAATTATTATTTGTAGTTTTATTGTTTTTGTTTATCTAATTTTAAAATATATTATTAAATAAAAAAAATTATTAAAATTATTAAATATAGTTTTTAAATAATATTCTGTTTTTTAAATATCTAATAGTTTTTTTTATAATTATAAAAAAGTGGTTATCTCTAATAATTTTTACTTTGTATATAATATTTGTAATATTTTTGATTATATTAAATAAAAAATTAAGTTTACTAAATAATTTTAAAGAAAAGTTTAATTAAAAATTTAAATTAAAATAAAACAATATTTATTTATTATTTTAAATAGTATTTTGGTTTTAGTTTTATTAATACTAAGACTATTAAATTTAAGACTTATATTATAAAAGTACTCTATAATAAATTATTAATAATTAAATATAAAAAAAGATATAATATAAATTATTTTAATATTTTTAATTATTTGTTTGTTTAAAATAAAAATTTTTTATTTAAAACTAAGATAATTTTTTATAATATCATTTTATAATATAAATAATTTGGTTTTATTATAAAAAAAATTGTAATTTTGTAAAATTTGTATATTTTAGTATTTTAAAAGAAGTTTTTAACACATTTTTTAGATTTTAATATAAATACTGCTTTAATAAAAAGTATTATATTCAAAACTTAATACAATAATACTATTTATATTTTTGGTTTAATTAAATTTAAAAACTAAAAATTGTAAAATTTATTTAGTTTTTGTGTTTTTTATTATAATGTGATTTAATTATTCAAAGTATTATTAAATATTAAACATAAAAAAAGTAATATGCTGTTTATTAATAATATTGTAAATAATATTAATCTGGTAAATTATATTAAATTATGTGGTTTTTGTTTTTTTGTTTGAATTTTTACATATTAAGTTAACAAATATATTTTTATTTATAAAATTATATTAAGTTTTTTTTTAATATAACCAATTTTATTGATTAATTTTTGTGTAATAATAAATTAAGTATTATAATTAATTTAATAAAATATAATTTTAATTGGCTTAAATAATTAGTTATATATAATAAATATATGAGTTATAATTAATTATATTTTTATATTATAGTTAATAATTAAATTATATTTTATTATAATAATAATAATTTTTTTTTTAATATTATAAATAACAATTATTAATATTTATAATATTTAATTATTTATATAATTGATTTTATATATTATTTATTGTAATTTTTTGTTAAATATTTTTTATTAAGTTATTATAATACTTAAATTATATTTATATTTATTTTTGGTTTTTTTAAGCTAATTAATATTTTCTAAAAAAATAAATAAATAAATTTATATTTTATTAATAATTATAATTAAAAACTATTATTTTAAAATTAAATTTTAAAAATATTATACTATAAGTATTTGGCTTAAAAAATAAATAAATAAATTTTAAAATAAATTTTAAATTTTATTTATTTTTAAGCTAATTTATTTATTATATATATATTTTTAATTTTATAAAATAGCTAAAAACAATAAAAACTCTTTTTTTTGTTGATTTTTTAGTTACAACAAGAGCATAAAATTGCTAAAAAAATTGTTTTTTTTATTTTAGTTATTTTTTTCAACATACTTTTTTTGTTATAATAAAATTAATAAACTTATCTGCTAGTGGTTTTGGTTTTGGTTCAACTGGTTTGAAAACCTGCTTAAATATTAAAAAAATATTTAAAAAGTGTTTATTTTCACAGTATATCTTATAAAAAGCCAAAAAAACTTGAAGCCAATATTAGCATAATTGATTTATCTATTAGTTCTTTAGATTTAATAAATATTATAAGCTCTGCTATAAACTTGTGGTATTTTAGGAGATCAAAATTGGTAGTATGAAAAGTAGTATTAATAGTTTTTCAGATGTAAAAAATATAAAAAACACAATTACAAAAAAAACTAATTACACAAATTCAGATACTTTTATAAGCAATAAAAACATAAATAAAACTACACTAAGGAAAATTTATACTTAAACATATATATTAGAATATTTACTAAAAGCATTTTTGTTTAATAATTTGAATGATAATAATAATATTCTAATGTTTTTTTTTTCTAAATTTATTAGCTTTAAGCAGTTATTATTAGTTGAGTCATATATTATGAAAAAACAAAATTTTGATATTGTAAATTTTTTTACATTAAATATTGAGCTTTTTGCTATGCTTGAAAAAACTTTTGATAATAAATTGGTAACTGTGAAAAAAATTTTTATCATATAAATGATTTTAAAGAGGCATTTACTTTTTTAAAATTCTTAGAAATTATTAAATTATTCTTTATATCTAAATTAAATTTAAAAAAGACTAAAAAATATCAATTTATAAAAAAATTTTGGTTAATAATAATATTAGAATAATAAACAACCATACAAATCAAGAAGTAATTATCAAAAAAATTTCAGCAGATCTTTTTAAATTGATTATAAAATCAGTTTTTTTAAGCTTGGTAAAATTATATTAATTAAGATATAGTTTATTGGTCTTTAACAAAAAACTCTAATTGAGTTTGAATTATTTGAAATTGCTGGTTTGATGGCATCTAAATAATTAATGTTCATAGGTAAAAATTTAATGCATATAATATTAGTTATTAATAACAAATATATATAGATAATTAAAGATTGTTATTGGGTTTTATTATATACCTTGCCAATTAATATTATTGTTTATAATTTTTCTGGTTTGTTGAAATTCTATAATAAAAAGACTTGCTTAATTGGTTACAATCTAAGTTCATATGTAAGTAATAGATGTGTTATAGTTTATTTTATTAATAAGACATTAAAAAAACTGCTGTTGGTTTTATTTTTGTTTTTAAGAATATAAATTTGTGTTGAGCTGGTTTTTTTTTGGTCTGTTAAGCTTAGTGTAAACAATTTTGTTATGTTTTTGAAGTGTGTTCAGTAAGTAAAAATTTAGGTAGTTGTAATAAATAGATAGTTAATTTTTAGGATTAAATTTATTTGGTAAATATATATAAAAAAAAATAGGCATTAATTGCTTATCTAATTTTTTTTAGTAGAAAGACTTGAGCACAAATTGTTAATAATATTACATGCAGAAAAAGTACAGAAAAAAAAAGTAAAAAAACAGATAAGAAAAATAAACCAATAAGAAAATAGTACTTAATAAGTGAGCACAATATCAGAAATTATACAGCAATGTAGATAGTATTAGTGAATTATAACACATTGCTTAGCAATGTGTACATTGTTAATGAATTATACATACTGCTTAACAATATGCACATTATTAAAAAATCATGACATATTGCTTAACAATGAGAGCATTATTAGAGAAAATAGAGCATATTGCTTAAAAAATATAAGATCTTATATAACAAGAATTAGATATATATAATGAGAGTATTAGAAGCAGAAAAGACAGAATTGATACCAACAATTAGTTAGAATCTATTAATTATCCAATATCTTTTTTTTTAAAAAGTAGTTTTTACAACTTAAAACAGAATTAAATTATATATTAATAAAATATCAATTATTATCTGAATTCATATTATTATTATTAGATTAAAAAATATTCAATTATTTCCACTTTATTAACATTTCATGTTGATAAAATTCAACACTTAACTATACTGGGCCAATAGTTCTTAATTATAACTATTGACAAAATATTAATTTCTTATTTTCTTTTATTTTTTTTTGTATTTTTTTTATTTTCTTTTGTTTTGTTTCTTTGTTGTTTACTGATTAATTAAAAAAATTAAGTACTGAATTATTAACATTAAGAATAGTCTGGTAAAAGACCTGTGAAACAAGAGTAAGAAACTCATAAAATTAAGAATAGTTTACCAGAAGGACAAAGACTGTCAGAAAAAACTGGCCACTATGCTAAGAAAAAAATTTATGGAAAAAACTTCCAGAACAAGTACTAAAACATCAAGTAAATTTTTGTTTATTATACCAAAAATTCAACCAAAATCTTTAGACTTTAAAACTTTCAAAAATTACTAATATCAACAAACTATTGAACATTAAGTTATAGGTTTGTTATTTGTTCTAATATTCCAAATAATTATTTGTAATAATAGTTCTATTTCTTATGTAATGCTTTTGGTTTCTTTTGGTTTTGGTTCATCTTTAAATGTTAAATCTTTTCTGTTGGTTTCTTTGAAAGAAAATAATAGGTTTGTTATTTTTAAGTATAGTTTTATTAATCTCATAAAATAAATTAACAAACTAACTAAGAGGTTGAATACATTTGGGCCAATAATTTCTTAGTCTAACTCTGAATGTTAGCTGTTAATAACTTTTTCATTATAGAATTAAGAAGTGAATATAATAATAAGTAAAAATTTAAGTACAGCCATTAGTAATAAAACTGTAATGAGAATAAAATTTTTAGATTTACCAACTGTCAAAAAATTTAAAAATAAAATAAACAATTTGTTAATTATAATTATGAATTTGTTAACCAATGTTACTCATAAAATATAGAAAATATATTAGCATATAAATTAGCCAATCAAGAGTAGCCATAGTAAATATAAAATTTCAGGATTTCTTTCAGAAGAATTGCAAGATTCTAGAAATTTCAGAATTCTCACATAAAAATTTACAGGATTTCAGAATTCCAAGATTCCTCTCAAATGGAATTACAGGATTCCAGAAATTCCAGAATTTCTGGTATAAAAAATTGAGGAATTGAAAAATCTCAATTATGTATATATAATAGTAGCATTAGAAAAAAAAAGACAGACCTCTCAGTTTAAATTTGATCTAAGCAACTCTTCCATTCACAAATATCAATAAAATAATTATTTTTCATCTTAATCTATTCTCCACTATTAACACTTTATGTTGATAGTAATTAATACTTAACAACATAAAACAATAGCTCTTGATTATGACTATTGATAGGATACTAATCTTTATTGTCTTGGCTTATTTTTTTATTTCTTTGTCTCCCTTTTCTTTATTATTTTTTGTTATTTTTTTTGTTTACTAATTGTTAAAAGATTAAAGCACAGAGTTATTGACATCAGGATATAGCACTGATAAAAGACCCAAGAATAAGAGTAGACACTCAAATTTGAGGATAGCTTATCAAGAGATTGCTAGCCACTATGCTGAAAAAAGAATTAACAGAATTGTGATTCCGGAAAGTGATGGACAACAATTATTGTAACCTATGGGTTGACACTGAAAACACCATTAAAAAAAAACTATATTGGAATCTCTGTCTATTATACAAAGAACTCAACCACCAAATTCTTTAAATACTAATACCATACCAATATTACCAACATAATCCAGCACTTTATCACCAAGTTACAAGTTTGTTATTTGATTTAAGACCCCAAATAATCATCTGTAACACTAAAGTAGATAATAAAAGTTTGAATTTGAGCATTTTTCTCTAATAATAACTAATTTAATTTGGAAAATTGCTACATATAATATTAAAAATGTTAATATTTTTACTAAACAGAAGAATATTGTTTATTAACATATTGTTACTTGAGTAAAAAAACCAAAAAGCTATAAGAAAAATGTGACAAAAAAATGTGACAAGAAAAATGCAGTACAACTTGAGATAACATAGGACAAACACGAACAATAGCTAACAATAATGAGCAATAGCTAACAATAACAAGCAATAGCTAGTAATAATGAGCAATAGCTAGCAATAGTGAAGCAATTAAAAGCAATCCTGTAAAACCAAAAAAATATATAAAAGCAAGTAGTTGTAGAAGTTGAAAAGACAGTTAGTTAGCAATCAATTTTACTTTGTATTATACTTATCATATATTTATTGTTACCAAAAGTTTTTGGTCTCTTTTTTTGAATGTTGTTAATGCTGATTTGCTGTGAATTTACGTTTTTAGGAAGTAGTTGGACCTCCAGTAACTGAATTTATATTCAAATTATCTCCTATAATTTGAACTATTGGACTTATAAGTGGAATAACCAATTCTTTGCCAGTTACTTTATGTAGTTATATTGTAGTAAACGTCAACTTTTTTCCAAGAATTGCTCATCTGGAAGCTCACTAAAATGTGTAGTTACTTTGCTGTGAAAGTCAACTCTTCTACAGGAATCTCGTCTGTAGACTACCCTAATAATTATAATAAAAAAAATAAAAAAAATAAAAAAAAATAAAAAAAATATAAAAAAAATAAGATTTTTATCAAAGAAAACATTTTTTATCTAGGCCTAAAGTCACTAACAGATTACTGAAATTAGTAGCTAATCAATTTCGAAATGTTAGTTGTGTTGAAAAAATTTCAAGTGCAATAATCAAAGGATTTGGTTTTCAAATATTTAATTTTTATTTGAATGTCTAAAAGGTAATTTGTTCCAATTAAGATATCTAAAGTAAAGTATTATGATAAAATACTATGAAAAAATACATTTTTTTGAAGAGAGAAGCTTTTTTTTTATACAACTTGTTATAGTACTAGTCTTTGAACTTGCACTTTTCTTTTTGCTACAATTTGGATGAACTAAAGATACATTTCAACAAACTACAAGTTATTTTACTAAACTATTTGATTATTTTGGCCAATTTTTATTAATTTCGGCAAATTTTGACTATGTTAAATGGTTTAGAGTATTGTATAATTTAATTATCTTAATTTCTAGAGTACAAATTGAATTATTGATTAAGTAATAATATTTGATAATTTGATTAAATAATAAGTGATAATCAAAATGATAATAATATATGCTAATTAATAATAAGAATTATAAGAGTAATTTCATGCTAATTAATAGCTAAAATTCTACTAATAACATAATCTCCTCTTCAAGACTGAGCTCCGTCAAAGTTTAAGCACTATTTGTGATATCAAGATAGTGGTCCAAAATAATTGAAGTAATCTGGTCTGAAAATTGTTGAAATTTCAGTTCTGTGAGCTTTTCAATCTATTGAATCTTTATTGGATGGAGTATTGGATTTTGTAGAACGTTTTCACAAGTGTTGAATAAATCATAGAATCTAAATACTGCTCTAAGTTTGTAGCGAGTGTTTGTTGATCCAGCTGTTGTCTTAAATTTATTGTGAATTTGTTTTTGTATAGCCTCAAGGGTGATGTTGGTTGCTTCAAGCTCCAGTTTTCATTCATAAAGTGTTTTTCTAATATGAAAATATCTATATATAAGGGTATGTTCATTGTTTTGTTTATTGAAGAATAGTAGAAGTTTTTGTTGCATTGTGGCATTTGGTAAAATATCAATAAAAGCCATTAAAAAGTTTTCTTTTAATGTTTGCTTCAAAAGTTCTGGTAACCTATTTCCAAAATGACTTCTTGTTTTTTTTTTATAAGGGTAATAGTTTTGAGAATTATTTACTATTAGGGTTGTGGTTTCTTTCTGAATGTAATTAATTTGACTTCCATTAATCATTATGGATAAGTCAAGAAGTGTTTTCAAAGCTAACATTAATTTTTGGGATATTTGTTGAATATTTCGGGAAATAATCATGATAAAATGACTAATTAATAACAAAGTTTGAAAAGAATAAAGAAATATATTTTTTGAGTATAGGGTTTTTTTATTTGTTTTTGGGTTTAAATGTTTCTTTGTAATTATTTACTGTTTTTAATTTATGTTTTGTGAGTTATTAAAAAAAAAGATTATTGTAAAATTATGTTGAATTAAGTGTTTAAGTTTGGTTGTTGTTCTATTATAATTATTGGTTCTAAATTTTGGAGAATATCTTCAGGTTTAACTAAAGGAGAATGTGTACCAATTTGTGGAATTAATAGTTTAGGATTGTTTTTGGAATAATAGTGTTTCAATCTATCTTTATGTGCAACTTTTGCTAGTACTTTGTCATCAAGTCTTAACTTGTATGATCCATTGTCTAGAATTTTGTGAATATAAAATGGTCCATCTCATTTGTTTTCAAATTTCTCACTTTATTGTTTTTTAGTCTTAGTTCTGTGTAAGAGAACTTTATTTCCAACTTTAAATTCGTTGGTTATAGGTGGTAATTTGTTGTTATGTTTTTCTTTTTGTTGAGCTTGGGAATGTTCAATATAAGTTGCTGCTATCTTTCTTTTTCCTTCCAGTATACTAAGAAGAGTGTAGGCTCTTTTTTGGAGTGTTTTTTGAAAGTTTTTTTCATTAATTGGTTGTGCAGGGTATGTTTCTACTGTAAAATTAATTGGTAATATTGCTGTTTTTTTATAAGTTAAATCAAATGGTGTGTGTTTTATAGTATCTTGTTTTAGTATTCTGTATGCTAGTAACACTGATGGAATAAAAATATCCCATTCTTGCTTAAAGTCTGTTGAGACTTTGGCTAGAGATTCACACAATGTTCTGTTGAAACATTCTACAAGTCCATTTATTTGAGGGTGATAAGGTGATGATAGAGGTCTTTTGATATTGAATTGTTCACAAATTTCTTGTATCAAGTTGTTCACAAAATGTGTTTCTTAATCAGATAAAAGTTCAATTGGACATCCATGTCTACAAATAATGTCTTCATAGATGAAATTTGCTATTGATTTTGCATCTGCTCTTTGGATGGCTCTAGCTTCAAGCCATTTGGTAAGATAATCTACTGCAATTGCAATATAATAATTTTCTTTAGTTGTGATAGATAATGATCTGATTAAATCAATTCCAATTCTGTCAAAAGATTGTCCAACTTTGATTAGATTTAAAGGTTTTGTGGGACAAGTTCTTTCTTTTCTTTGACAACTATCACAAAATTTTACATATTGTTGAATGTTTTTTTGCATTTGAGGCCAAAAGTAATGTTCAAAAGTTCTTTGTATTGTTTCATCTTTTTCTTAGTGTGCTGAAAAAAGATCTGTGTACATGTTGAATAAGATTGTTTCTTTTTCATTCTCTTGTACTAATCTGAGTGATTGGTTTGGATTTCTGCAATTTTTGTAATAGATTTTGTTGTGATGTATAAAATATTGTTTGGATTGATGTTGTAATCAATGTTTTTTACTTGGAAACCAATTTTCTAGTATGGTAAAAGTCTCCAAATAGTTTTTAATATTGTTGTAATTTCTAGGATTTATTGTTGTTTGGTTATTGTGTTGATAGATTGGTAAATTGTGGTGAGTTTTGTTGTTGATGTTAATCTTGTCTCATTTTTGAAAGGCTATTAACATTGGTGTGTAGTTTTCCTGGTTTATGGTGTACAATATATTTGTAATTTGCTAAGAAATCATTCCATTGAAACTGTTTGGTACTTTGTTTAGTTTTTTTTTTGTTGAGCCATTTTAAGCCAATATTGTCAGTTATGATGTTAAATTTTTTTCCATTTTTCAGGTATTGTTGAAAGTGTTTGAGAACCCAAATAATTGTGGCAGCTTCTAATTCAGTTGAGTCATATTTGAGTTCTGTTGGCTTGAGTGTTCTGCTGGCATAACCAATGACTTGTTTTTGGCTATTTTTATCAAATTGTGATAAAATGGCACCAAAAGCTATGTGTGAAGCATCAGTAGCTAGTTGAAACTGTTTGTTGAAGTCTGAGTAAACAAAAATTGGGGCTGTTGTTAATTTTGTTTTGAGGGTTTCAAAAGCTTTTTGTTGTTCTTCAGTCCATTGATATGGTACGTTTTTGTTGGTAAGATAGTTGAATGGTTTGGCAATTTCTGAGAATCTTTTTATGAATTTTCGATAGTAGAAGGCTAATCCTACAAATTCTTATAATTCTGTGGTATTTTTGGGAGTTAGAAAGTTTTTGACAGCACTGATTGTTCTAGGGTTTGGTTTAACTCCATCTTTGTTAACAATGTGTCCAAAAAAAATTAGGCTTGTTTTTCCAAAGTGACATTTTTCAATGTTTAACTTTAATCCTGCTTTCTATAATCATTGAAAAACTTCTTGCAGGTAGATAAGGTAGGCTTTAAAGCTTGGTGAGTATATATTAGTGTCAGCAAGATAGACAACCATTGATTGCCATAAGAGTTCTTTATATACAACATCCATGAATTGTTGAAATGTTGCTAGTGCATTGCAGAGTTCAAAAGACATAATATTGAACTCATAGTTTCTTTTTTGGGTGGTAAATGCTGTTTTGGGTTTATCTTTTGGGTCCATTTCGACTTGCCAGTATCCACTTTCCAAGTCTAAAGTTGAGAAGAACTTGGCTTTTCCTAGAGCATCTAGCATGTTATCAATTCTTGGAAGAGAGTAGGCATCTTCAATTGTAACACTATTCAGTTGTCTATAATTAACACAGAATCTGATTTTTCTATTTTTCTTTTTAACTAAAACTATTGATAAGGCCCAAGAACTTTTTAATGGTTGAATCAATCTGTTATTAAGCATTCTTTGGATCTCTTCTCTGATGAATTGGTGACTGGTAGGTGGCACTTGATAAGCTTGTTGTCTTTTTGGTAGAACATCTCCTGTGTGATGTTACCAGTGGAATTTTAGCTATTAGTTAGCACAAAATTATCTTCATAATTCCTATTATTAATTAGCATATTATTATCATTTCGATTATTACTTATTAAATTAGCCAAATTATCAAACATTATTACTTAATCAATAATCCGATTTGTACTCTAGAAATTAAGATGATCAAATTACACAATACCCTGAACTATTTAACATAATCAAAATTTGCCGAAATTAATGAAAATTCACCGAAATAATCAATAGTTCAGTGAAATAACTTGTAAATTTGCCGAAATGTATCTTTAGTTTACCCAAATTGTAGCAAAAAGAAAAGTGCAAGTTCAAAGACTAGTACTACAACAAGTTGTATAAAAGAAGAGCTTTTCTCTTCAAGAAAATGTATCTTCTCATAGTATCTTACCATAGTATCTTATTTTAAATGTCTTAATTGAAACAAATCACTTTTTACAAAATCAAATAAAAATTAAATATTTGAAAAACAAAATTCTTAAATTATTACACTTGAAATTCTCTCAACACAACTAACATTTTGAAATTAATTAGCTATTAATTTCAATAAACTGTTAGTGACTCCAGATCTGGATAGAAAACGTTTCTCTTGATAAAATCTTATTTCTTTTATTTTTCTTTTATTTTTTTATTACAAATTATTAGGGTAGTCTACAGACAAGATTCCTGTAGAAGAGTTGACTTTCACAGCAAAGTAACTACACATTTTTAGTGAGCTTCCAGATGAGCAATTCCTGGGAAAGAGTTGATATTTACTACAATGTAACTACACAAAGTAACTGGCATGGAATTGGTCATTCCACTTATAAGCCCAGCAGTTCAAATTATAGGAGATAATTTGAAGATAAATTCAGTTATTGGAAGTTCAACTACTTCCTGGAAACGTGAATTCACAGCAAAACAAGCATTAACAACATTTAAGAAAAAAGACCAAAAACCTCTGGTAATATTTGGTGCTCTCTTATGGAAATAACATAGCAACAACAAATTCAAAGTGGCGACCACACCAGACACAACAATTCTAAAGAATTATCAGTCAATTTACACCTACTGCAAGCAAAAATTCAACATCCCAGACGGAATTGAAGTTGTCAAGAAATCAGTATACCAATACATTGAAAATCACATCAACAATTATTTTTTTGGAAACTACAATATTTCAGAAGTTAGAAGCAACCTCTACAAAAATTTAATGCACTATTCACAATTGGGAATAAAAGACCTGAACAGTGAAACACTTGCTACCTACTTCCAAGAACTTTATTTTAATATTATTGAATATTGTAAAGAAAAATACCCAGTACAGCCCAAATACTCTTTTAACTTTGAATCAGAAACAGAGACAAGCAACAAAGGCAAACAAAAAGTAAAACAATAATCAAGAACCATGTCAAATACTCCAATACTATTAAAGACAACTTCCAAACACTTGCAAACACCTGAACAAGGAACCAGTATCAAATTACCACTTTCTATTACACTATTTCTAATTTCACTTGTTCAACCAAAAACACCAAGTTTACTACTTAACCATTTTTCCAGACCAGAAGATTTTCAGTCATTTAGAAATCTTACTCAACAACAAGAACCAATATCAACAAGTGCCAATATCATTGATTACTTACAGGAAAACGAAAGTAATCATTCAGAAAGCTTAGAAAATGAAGAAACTGAATCAGAACCAGAAGAAATCACAGGAAACAAAAAAGAAATGGCAACTGCCTACATCACAAAAATTCCAGAATTCACTAGTGAAGACAATGATATCAGTCCTCAAAAATGGCTTGACCAAGTTCAAAAAGCAGGAGATGCAAATAGTTGAATTGCAGCAAGAATGCTCAAAACAATTCCTTACTTTTTCCAAGGAACAGCAGAAAAATGGTTTGAAAATTTAAAAGAACTATTTGAGAACTGGCAAGCATTCAAAGATGCTTTCTTACAACAATTCACTAATAACAAGAAACATTTGAAACTGTTATGACCTATTTTGGGAGAGTTAACAAACTTCTTTGACAAATTTGACAATTGGAAACCAATAATTACTATTTTAATGCACAGATTCTGGATTAGTTTATAGCAGGATTAAAAGACAAATTGATTAAGAAAGTCTGTCCACATATACCAACAGACTTAGCAACTGCCATCAGACATGTAAAGAACTATGAAATGGCTATGGAAGAAGCAAACCACACCAAATTTGTCAACCTAGCTATTGGAAAAACCAGTTCAACAGCTAAAAAGAAGATAAAACAACTTACAAAAAAGGTTGAAAGCTACTTCACAAACCAACAACAACAGCAACAACAACCACAAAGATATCAACTCCCACAATGATACAACCAAAACAATTTTGGATCACCATCCAACAACCAACCTCAAAATTGTTATTATTGTGGAATTTCAAGACACTGGAAACAAAATTGTAGGAAATTACAAAGAGACCAACAAAACAGGAGTAATCAATATTACTCTTTATCATAACAATCTTATTACCAATCTTCACTACCAACCTATTATTCACCAAGACCACAAAATTAAAACAGTTACTATCAACCAGCTTCACAACCAATACAGCAACAATATCAGCAACCTTTATCAATTCGGCCATATTAGACATCACCCACTCAACAATATCAAGTACCAGCAAGAAGATTGGTTCAACATAACCAATTCACACCCCAAAATCAATTTCAGAATAACAACAACAGAATTAATCCAAATAACCAGTTGGTTCTCTGAAATTCTGGTCAGCAAAGACCCAATCATTATCACACTCAACCCAGTTATCTTACAATACCAGAGGAATCGGATTTTTAACAACCTGCATTTTCTAAAGATGAAGTTGCAGCACCCAGATCAAACTCTTTCAACAACACTATTCTACCAGCTCAAATTGCCCAAAATGCCAACCTTTCAGATATATTCTCATTCGAATTTGAAGCAAATGAATTACCATCTTTGCTTAGTAATGCAGCAGTTAATAAACAAAGAGCTATCACTGCCATGTACACTAAAGCTACAGTAGAAAAAAAACCCATCCGACTAATTCTAAACAGTAGATCAGCTGGAAATATTATCATCTACCAGTTAATGCAACAGCTTCAAAGAACTGTTAACAGACCAGCCCAAACTGTAATTGTTATAGCAGATGGTATGAAAAAAACACCAGTAGAAGAAATTGACAATTTTTTATTCACCATTGATAAAATCACCATCTCAATCAAAGTTCTAGTTATAGATGCACCTCAATACCAAGCTCTGGTCGAAAATGATTGGCTTTTTAAGGCCAATGCAAACTTAAACTGGGAAACTCAGAAATTAAAAATTTCATACCAAGGACAATACATCATAGTACCTGCTACTTGTGGTACTTTTAACAAACAATCAGAAAAAGCCCCAGTATTTGAATTTGAAGAGGAGAAAGAAATGCCACTTACTGAAACCTACATGGCTCTTGGATCAACATCCAATTGGGCTAAAGAAACAGAACAGGAGATTTTTGAAGAATCAAGAGGATGGAAGAAAGTTAGATATTCTACATCAGAACCATAGAAACAACCACACTATATTTTACTTAAATGCAAAGATTGCAACAAGAAAATTTCATCAATAGGAGCATGTATTTTTCCAGAAGAGGAATATGAAACTCATACCTGTTACTTTTGCAAAGCATGCCATAGAGAACGATTTGGATCTTCAAAAAGAAGTGGAAAATGGGACAACACTCCTTGCCTCACATGTGGAGATACATTACCAGAAGAATGTAACTGAATTGATATTGCAATGAGAGGAGGAGTATGTGATCAAATCTGTCAATATGCTCTATCAATTTCAGAAAAAGTCAGAAGAGGAACACCATTTGATGCAGTATACAACAGTGCTCTCAATAAACTTTACCACTACCCTCATAATGCTGAAATGATTTTTGACCTAGTAATGGCATTGATCAATAGAGCCATCCAAGAAGATGTCTGCCAAATGAAGGAAGCTGAATATATTGAGTATACTATGAAATTAGCTGGATTTGATTATGAAGATGAAGTAGAAACCTACTACCAAATTGCAAGCCACACATATCCGACTCAAGAAGCTTAAATTCAACAATTAGAGCAAATAAACATTTAATTGTGTGAAGAATACATCATGTCTTGTGATAACAAATGATGTCCAGAATGCTATGCTCTTAGCATTCCCCTGTCAGAGGAAAATGATGAAAATGAAATCGAATTTGGAGTATCTGAACTGGTAGAAGAACTACCAACCACTCTCATTTATCTTCTTAAAATGCAACCACCTCTACAACTTAAATATTTTGACAACCATAACCAAGAAATTAGACCAGAAAAAGCACACAAAATTGATGCTAGATATGACTTAAAATACCCAGGAAAAGATACTTTGGTTCTCCAACCAAAGTTTTTGACAAAAATCAATCTCAAAATTGCTCTTGAAATTCCATCTGGAGCAATAATTCAAATTGCATCCAGATCATTATTGGCAAACAAAAAAATCAATGTTAAAGGAAATGTTATAGATGCAGGATATACTGGAGACATTACCATTATATTACAAAATGAAACAGACAAACCATTTAGGATTGAACATACTGAGAAAATTGCCCAAGCAATTTACCTATCCCTAATCAACATTTCGAGGTTATAATCAGTTAAAAACAGAGAACAATTGGGAAAAAGTGAAAGAGGAACTCAAGGTTTTGGTTCAACTGGATGATTTACAGTTCCAATAAACATAGCTTTCAATATACAGAATAAATCTTACCAGATTTTTCAACTTCCCCAACCAATTACCATTTCACCTTTTAGTGAACATCACGAAATTTACACTTGCTCAAAACCCACCACCATTCAATAAATCTTTGAATCCAATGAACAAATCTGTTTGAAGCTTGAAATCTCAATCCCAAACATTTATATTCCCAAAGAAATGAAAAAATTTCGAGTTATATTCTATAACTCCAATAATTACCCCATTGTCTTATTGAACAAACTAGAGATTGGAATCATACACAGTAACATTTTTCAAGATGAAAACTCTCAAATTGTCTCTAATTTCATCGAAATTATAAAACATACACTACTTCCAAATCCAAACATCATTTTTACCACTGAAAACTACCACCTTTTGGAAAAAAAACTCTTTTGAATCAACATGGGTCCTTTGGAACTCCAACAACAAAAACAATTGAAACAATTGATAGCTGAATTTGCAGATATATTTGCAAAAAACAACAATAACCTTGGAAAAACGGATATTGTTCAACACCAAATCCATACAAGAGATGCTTTACCAAAACAACAACAAGCCTATTGAGTTCCACTTGCTAGCCACCAATTTATTAGAAAAGAGGTCCAAAGAATGCTCAATAACGGATTGATTTAACTATCAAAAAGTCTATGGACCTTATCAGTAGTTTTTGTCAAAAAGAAAACGGAAAAATCAGATTCTGTGTTGATTATTAACAATTGAATAGTGTCACAATTAGAGATGCCTACTCTTTTCCAAGAATTGATGACATGTTAGATGCTTTAGGAAAAGCCAAGTTCTTCTCAACTTTAGACTTAGAAAGTAGATACTGGCAAGTCGAAATGGACCCAAAAGATAGACCCAAAACAGCATTCACCATCCAAGGAGGAAATTATGAGTTCAATATTATGCTTTTTGGACTCTGCAATGTACCAGCAACATTCCAATGACTCATGGATGTTGTATATGAAGGACTCTTATGGCAATCAGTAGTTGTTTATCTTGATGACACTGATGTGTACTCACCAAGCTTTGAAGCCCATTTTATTTACCTGCAAAAAGTTTTTCAATGATTACAGAAAGCAGAATTAAAGTTGAATATTGAGAAATGTCACTTTAGAAAAACAAGCTTAATTTTTTTTAAACACATAGTTAGCAAAAATAGAGTCAAACCAAACCCTAAAACAATTAGTGCTGTCAAAGACTTACAAACTCCCAAAAATACCACAAAACTAAGAGAATTTGTAGGATTAGCCTCCTACTATCGGAAATTTATAAAAAAATTCTTAAAAATTGCCAAACCATTCAATTATTTTATCAACAAAAATGTGCTATACAAATAGACAGAAGAACAACAAAAAGCTTTTAAAACCTTCAAAACAAAATTAACAACAGCCCCAGTTCATGCTTATCCAGATTTCAACAAACAGTTCCAACTAGCCACTAATGCTTTACACATAGCTTTTGGTGCTATTCTATTACAATTAAATGAAAATGGCCAGGAACAAGTCATTGCCTATACTAGTAGAACACTCAAGCCAACAGAACTCAAATATGGCTCAACAGAACTAGAAACTGCTGCAATTATTTGGACCCTCAAATACTTTCAACAATACCTGAAGAATGAAAAAGAATTTGACATCATAACTGACAATATTGGCCTCAAATGACTCAATAAAAATAAAAAAAGATAAAGTGCCAAACAGTCTCAATGGAATGATTTTTTAGCAGACTGCATTACAAACCAGAAAAACTACACACTAATGTTGACAGCCTTTCAAGAATAAGACAATATTAATACCAACATTAACACCAACAAAACACCAACAAACTTAACAGCAGAACAAATAACAAAATCAACAATGGATCCAGAAAACTACAACAACATCAAAAACTATTTGGAGACTCTCACCATGTCAGAAATTTGGTTTTCAAGTGAAAAACATCAATTACAACACCAATCCAAACAATATTTTATACACCACAACAAAATTTATTACAAGAATCATAAAAATCCAAACCAATCTTTCAGATTAGTACAAGAGAATGAAAAAGAAACAATTTTATACAACATGCACACAGATTCTTCTTCAGCACACTTGGAAAGAGATGGAACAATACAAAGAATTTTTGAACATTATTTTTGGCCTCAAATGCAAAAAGACACTTAACAATATATAGAATCTTGTGATAATTGTCAAAGAAAAGAAGGAACTCACCCCACAGAACCTTTAAATTCAATCAAAGTTGAACAACCTTTTAACAAAGTTGGAATTGATTTAGTCAGACCATTATCTATCACAACTCAAGGAAATGGTTATATTGCAGTTGCAGTAGATTGTCTTACCAAATGGCCTGAAGCTAGAGCCATTCAAAGAGCAGATGCAAAATCAATAGCAAATTTTATCTATGAAGACATTATTTGTAAACATGGATGTCCAATTGAACTTTTATCTGATCAAGAAACACATTTTGTGAACAACTTGATACAAAAAATTTGTGAATAATTCAATGTCAAAAGACCTCTATCATTACCTTATTACTCTCAAACAAATGGACTTGTAGAACATTTTAACAGAACATTGTGTGAATCTCTAGCCAAAGTCTCAACAGACTTTGAGCAGGAATGGGATATCTTTATTCTATCAGTGTTACTAGCATACAGAACACTAAAACAAAATACTATGAAACACACACTATTTGATTTAACTTATAGAAGAACAGCAACATTACCAATTAATTTCACAGTAGAAACATGCCCTGTACAACCAATTAATGAAAAAAACTTTCAAAAAACACTCCAAAGAAGGGCCTACACTCTTCTTAATACACTGAAAGGAAAAAAAAGGACAGCAGCAATTCATATTAAACATTCCCAAGCTCAACAAAAAGAAAGACATAACAACAAACTACCATTCATAACCAACAAATTTAAAGTTGGAAATAAAGTTCTCTTACACAGAACTAAGGCTGAAAAACAATGGAGTGGAAAATTTGAAAACAAATGGGATGGACCATTTTATATTCACGAAATTCTAGGCAATGGATCATATAAGTTAAGACTTGATGACAAAATACTAGCAAAAGTTGCACATGGAGATAGATTGAAACACTATTACTTTAGAAACAATCCTGAATTATTTATTTCACAAATTGGTACACATTCCCTTTTAGTTAAACCTGAAGATATTCTCCAAAATTTAGAACCAATAATTATAATAGAACAACAGCCAAACTTGAACACTTAATTCAACATAATTTTACAATAATCTTTTTTTAATAACTCACAAAACATAAATCAAAAACAGTAAATAATTACAAAGAAACATTTAAAAACCAAAAACAAATAAAAACCCTATATCCAAAAAACAATTTTCTTTATTCTTTTTCAAACTTTTTGTTAGTCATTTTTATCATGATTATTTCCCGAAATATTCAACAAATATCCCAAAAATTAATGTTAGCTTTGAAAACACTTCCTGACTTATCCATAATGATTAATGGAAGTCAAATTAATTACATTCAGAAAGAAACCACAGCCCTAATAGTAAATAATTCTCAAAACTATCACCCTTATAGAAAAAAAACAAGAAGTCATTTTGGAAATAGGTTACCAGAACTTTTGAAGCAAGCACTAAAAAAAAACCTTTTAATGGCCCCTATTGACATTTTACCAAATACCACAATGCAACAAAAACTTCTACTATTCCTCAATAAACAGAACAATGAACATATTCTTATATATATATATTTTCATATTAGAAAAACACTTTATGAATGAAAACTGGAGCTTGAAGCAACCAACATCACTCCTGAGGCTATACAAAAACAAATTCACAATGAATTTAAGACAACAGCTGGATCAACAAACACTTGCTACAAACTTAGAGCAGCATTTAGATTCTATGATTTATTCAATACTTGTGAAAACGTTCTACAAAATCCAATACTCCATCCAATAAAGATTCAATACATTGGAAAGCTCACAGAACTGAAATTTCAACAATTTTCAGACCAGATTACTTCAATTATTTTGGACCACTATCTTAACATGACAAATAGTGCTTGGACTTCGACAGAGCTCAGTCTTGAAGAGGAGATTATGTTATCAGTGGAATTTTAGCTATTAATTAGCACGAAATTATCTTCATAATTCTTATTATTAATTAGCATATTATTATTATTTCGATTATTACTTATTAAATTAGCCAAATTATCAAATATCATTACTCAATCAATAATCCGATTTGTACTCTAGAAATTAAGATGATCAAATTACACAATACCCTGAACCATTTAACATAGTTAAAATTCGCCGAAATAATCAATAGTTCAGTGAAATAACTTGTAAATTTGCCGAAATGTATCTTTAGTTCACCCAAATTGTAGCAAAGAGAAAAGTGCAAGTTCAAAGACTAGTACTACAACAAGTTGTATAAAAGAAGAGCTTCTCTCTTCAAGAAAATGTATCTTCTCATAGTATCTTACCATAGTATCTTACTTTAAATGTCTTAATTGAAACAAATCACTTTTTACAAAATCAAATAAAAATTAAATATTCGAAAAACAAAATTCTTAAATTATTACACTTGAAATTCTCTCAACACAACTAACGTTTTGAAATTGATTAGCTACTAATTTCAATAAACTGTTAGTGACTCCAGGCCTGGATAGAAAACGTTTCTCTTGATAAAATCCTATTTTTTTTACATTTTTTTTACATTTTTTTTATTTTTTTATTTTTTTTATTATAATTATTAGGGTAGTCTACAGACGAGATTCCTGTAGAAGAGTTGACTTTCACAGCAAAGTAACTACACATTTTAGTGAGCTTCCAAATGAGCAATTCCTGGGAAAAAGTTGACATTTACTACAACGTAACTACACAAAGTAACTGGCACGAAATTGGCCATTCCACTTATAAGCCCAGCAGTTCAAATTATAAGAGATAATTTGAAGATAAATTCAGTTATTGGAAGTTCAACTACTTCCTGGAAACGTGAATTCACAGCAAAACAAGCATTAACAACATTCAAGAAAAGAGACCAAAAACCTCTGGTAACAGTGGATCTGATATTGAACAATATCAGTTTTTCCAAGGTCATTATTGTTCTTTGCAAAAATATCTGCAAATTCAGCTATTAGCTGTTTTAATTGTCTTTGTTGTTGGGATTCTAAGGGACCCATGTTAATTCGAGAGAGTTTTTCTTCCAAAAAGTAGTTTTTAGTAGTAGGAATGGTGTTTGGATTTGGAAGTAGAGTATGTCTTATAATTTCGATGAAATTAGAGACAATTTAAGGGTTTTCATTTTGGAAAATGTTATTATATATGATTCCAATTTCTAATTCATTTAATAAGACAATAGGGTAATTGTTGAGGTTGTAGAATATAACTCAAAATTTTTTCATTCCTTTAGGAATATAAATGTTTAGAATTGAGATTTCATGCTTCAAACAGATTTGTTCATTGGATTCAAAGATTTGTTGGGTAGTGATGGGTTTTGAGCAGGTGTAAATTCCATGATGTTCTCCAAAAAGTGAAATGGTAATTGGTTGAGGAAGTTGAAGAATCTGGTGAGATTTATTTTGTGCATTGAGAGCTATGTTTACTGGCACTGTAAATTGTCCAATTGAACCAAAACTTTGAGTTCCTCTTTCACTTTTTTCCTCTTGTTCTCTGTTCTTTACTGATTGTAAACCCGAAATGTTGATTAAGGGTAGGTAAATTGCTTGGGCAATTTTCTCAGCATGTTCAATCCTAAATGGTTTGTCTGTTTCATTCTGTAACATGATGGTAATGTCTTCAGTATATTCTGCATCTATGACTCCTCCTCTAATATTGATTCTTTTGCTTGCCAATGATGATCTGAATGCAATTTGAATCATTGCTCTAAGTGGAATTTCAAGAGCAATTTTAAGATTGATTTTTGTCAAGGACTTTGGTTGGAGAACCAAAGTGTCTTTGCCAAGATATCTGAGGTCATATCTGGCATTAATTTTGTGGGCTTTTTCTGGTTTTATTCTTTGCCCATTGTTGTCAAAGTATTTGAGTTGTATAGTGGGCTGGTTTTCAATAAGATAGCTTAGTGTTGTTGTGATTTCTTTCTTTGTTTCAGGTTTCCCAAATTTGATTTCTTCTTGGTTATTTTCACTGAGCAGAGGAATGCTAAGAGCATAACATTCTGGACACCATTTGTCATCACAAGGCATGATGCATTTTTCACACAATTAAATGTTCATTTGCTTTAATTGTTGAATTTGAGCTTCTTGTGTTGGATATGTGTGGCTTGCAATTTGGTGATATGTTTCTACCTCATCTTTATAGTTAAATCTGGCTAATTCTATTGTGTATTCAATATACTCAGCTTCTTTTATTTGGTGGACATCTTCCTGTGTGGCTCTATTAATTAAAGCTATTGCTAAATCAAAGATCATTTCAGCATCATAAGGATAGTAGTAAAGTTTATTAAGAGCACTGTTGTATGTTGCATCAAATGGTGTTTCTCTTCTAACTTTTTTCGAAATTGATAGAGCATATTGACAGGTTTGATCACATACTTCTCCTCTCATTGCAACATCAATCCAGTTGCATTTTTCTGGTAGCATATCTCTACATGTGAGACAAGATATGTTGTCTCATTTTCTACTTCTCTTTGGAGATTCAAATCGTTCTCTATGGCATGCTTTGCAGAAGTAGCAAGTGCAAGTTTCATATTTCTCTTCTGAAGAAATATGGCTCCTATAGATAAAAGCTTTTTTTTGCAATCTTTGTATTTTAGTGGAATATATGGTGGTTTTTTTTGTGGTTCTGGTGTGGAATATCTAACTTTCTTCTATCCTTTTGATTTTTCAAAAATCTCTTGTTTTGTTTCCTCAACCCAATTAGATGTTGATCCAAGAGCCATGTAGGTTTCAGTGAGTGGCATTTCTTTCTCCTTTTCAAATTCAAATACTGGGGCTTTTTCTGATTGTTTGTTGAAAGTTTCACAAATAGCAGATACTATGGTGTATTGTCCTTGGTATGAGATTTTTAATTCTTGAGTTTTTCAGTCCAAGTTTACATTGGCCTTAAGAAGCCAATCATTTTTGACCAGAGCTTGGTATTGAGATGCATTTATGACTAAAACTTTGATTAAAATGGTGATTTCATCAATAGTAAATGAGAAATTGTCAATTTCTCTTACTGGTGTTTTTTTCATACCATTTGCTGTAACAATTACAGTTTGGGCTGGTTTGTCAACAGTTCTTTGAAGCTGTTGCATTAACTGGTAGGTAATAATACTTTCAGCTGATCCACAGTTTAAAATTAATCGGATGGGTTTTTCTTCTACTGTAGCTTTAGTGTATATGACAGTAATAGCTTTTTGTTCATTAGCTGCTGCATTACTAAGCAAGAATGGTGATTCATTTGCTTCAAATTCGAATGGAAATATATCTGAAAGATTGGCATTTTGGGCAATTTGGGCTGATGAAATAGTATTGTTGGAAGAGTTTGATCTTGGTGCTGCAACTTTACCTTCAAAAAGTGCAGGTTGTTAAAAATTCGATTCTTTAGGCATTGTAAGGTAACTGGGTTAAGTGTAATAGTAATTGGGTCTTTGCTGATCAGAATTTCGAGAAACCAACTAATTATTTGGATTGATTCTGTTGTTGTTACTCTGAAATTGATTTTGGAGTGTGAATTGATTATGTTAAACCAATCTTCTGGTTGGTACTTGATATTGTTGAGTGGATGGTGTTTGATATTGCTGAGTGGGTAAAGATTGCTGGTATTGTTGCTGAATTGGTTGTGGGGCTGGTTGATAATAACTGTTTTAATTTTGTGGTCTTGGTGGATAATAAGTTGGTGGTGGAGATTGATAATAAGATTTTTGTGATAACGAATAATGCTGATTACTCTTGTTTTGTTGGTCTCTTTGTAATTTCTTACAATCTCGTTTCCAATGTCCTAGAATTCCACAATAATAACAATTTTGAGGTTGGTTGTTAGATGGTAATTCAATATTGTTTTGGTTGTATCATTGTGGAGGTTGATATTTTTGTGGTTGTTATTGCTGTTGTTGTTAGTTTGTGAAGTAGCTTTCAACCTTTTTTGTGAGTTGGTTTATCTTCTCTTCAGCTATTGAACTGGTTTCTCCAATAGCTAGGCTGACAAATTTGGTGTGATTTGCTTCTTCCATAGCCATTTCATAGTTTTTTGTATGTTTAATGACTGTTGCTAAGTTTTCTGGTGCATGTGGGCAAACTTTCTTGATTAATTTGTTCTTTAATCCTGCTATAAACTGATCCAGAATCTGGGCATCAGAATAGTATTCATTGGTTTCCAATTGTCAAATTTGTTGAAGAAGTTTGTTGAATCTTTCCAGATAAATTATAACAGTTTCAGATGTTTCTTGTTTGATATTGTGAAAGCAATTACAAAAAGTAATGGATGTGTTGTTGTCAGTAAATTGTTGTAGAAAAGCATCTTTGAATGCTTGCCAGTTTTCAAATGGTTCTCCTAAATTTTCAAATCATTCTTCTGCAGTTCCTTGGAGGAAGTATAGGATTGCTTTGAGCATTCTTGCTGCAGTCCAACCATTTGCATCTCCTGTTTTTTGAACTATGTCAAGCCATTCTTAAGGACTGGTATTATTATTTTCACCAGTAAATTCTGAAATCTTTGCAATATAAGCAGTTGCCATTTCTTTGTTTTCTGTAGTTTTTTCTTGTTCTGATTCAGTTTCTTCACTTTCCAGACTCTCTGAATGATTTCTTTCGTTTTTCTGTAAGTAATCAATAATATTAGCACTTATTAATATTGGTTTGTTCTGTTAAGTAGAATTTCTAGGTAACTGAAATCTTTTGGTCTAGAGAAATGATTAAATAGTGAACTTGGTGTTTGTGATTAAGCAAGTGAAATTGAAAATGGTGTAATAGAAAGTGGTAATTTAATACTGGTTCCTTGTTTAAGTGTTTGGCAGTTGTTTTTTGTAGTATTAAAGTGTTTGGAGTGGTTTTTGAGTATTGCTTCAATTTTTGTTTGCCTTTGTTGTTTGTTTTTGTCTCTGATTCAAAATCAATAGAGTATTGAGACTGTACTGGGTATTTTTTTTTACAATACTCAATAATGTTAAAATTAAGTTCTTGAAAATAAGTAGCAAGTATTTTACTGTTCAGGTCTTCTTTTTCTAATTGTAAATAGTATACTAAATTATTGTAGAGGTTGTTTCTAACTTCTGAAATGTTGTAGTTTTCAAAAAAATAGTTGTTGATATGATTTTCAATGTATTAGTATAGTGATTTCTTGAAAATTTCAATTCCATTTTGGATGTTAAATCTTTGCTTGCAGTGTGTGTAGATTGACTGATAATACTCTAAAGTTGTTGTGTTTGGTGTGGTCACCACTTTGAATTTGTTGTTGCTGTGTTATTTTTGTGGGAGAGCACCAAATGTTACTGGAGGTTTTTGGTCTCTTTTCTTGAATGTTGTTAATGCTGATTTGCTGAGAATTCACGTTTTTAAGAAGTAGTTAGATCTCCAGTAACTGAATTTATCTTCAAATTATTTCCTATAATTTGAACTGCTGGGCTTATAAGTAGAATAGCCAATTCTTTGTCAATTACTTTATATAATTATATTGTAGTAAACATTGACTCTTTCTCAGGAATTGCTCATCTGGAAGCTCACTAAAATGTGTAGTTACTTTGCTGTGAAAGTCAACTCTTCTACAGGAATCTTGTCTGTAGGCTAATTTAATAATTATAATAAGAAAAAGAAAGAAAATAAAATAAAATAAAAGAAATGTAAAAGAAATAATATTTTTATCAAAGGAAACGTTTTCTATCCAGGCCTGAAGTCACTAACAGATTACTGAAATTAGTAGCTAATCAATTTCGAAATGTTAGTTGTGTTAAAAAAATTTCAAGTACAATAATCAAAGGATTTGGTTTTCAAATATTTAATTTTTATTTGAATGTGTAAAAGTTGATTTGTTCCAATTAATATATTTAAAGTAAAGTACTATGATAAAATACTATGAGAAGATACATTTTCTTGAAGAGAAAAGCTCTTTTTTTATACAACTTGTTGTAGTACTAGTCTTTGAACTTGCACTTTTCTTTTTGCTATAATTTGGGTGAACTAAAGATATATTTCAGCAAACTACAAGTTATTTCACTGAACTATTTAATTATTTCGGCCAATTTTCATTAATTTTGGCGAATTTTGACTATGTTAAATGGTTCAGAGTATTGTGCAATTTGATCATCTTAATTTCTAGAATACAAATCGAATTATTGATTGAGTAATAATATTTAATAATTTGATTAAATAATAAGTGATAATCAAAATAATAATAATATATGCTAAATAATAATAGAAATTATAAGAGTAATTTCATGTTAATTAATAGCTAAAATTCTACTGATAACATTATAGTCTGAAATACAATAAAATATCAAAAACCAAAAAAAAATCCAATTTATCACTTCATATTTGCCAATATTATGGATTTCAATTAAAAATCGAAATCAGTATTTTCTACCTTTGTTCCAGGACAGATGCCATTAGCATAAACACCTCAAACCTTAATAATTTGGACCAATCACTCTTAATCATGGCGATTGATAAAAACTAATTCTTTTTTTTTCTTTATTTTTTTTTTCTTTCTTCTTTTGTTTGGAGTGGCAACATAGAAAAATTGACTGTCTTGGAATAGACTTTGTGATAGTCTGGTAAAAGAGGAAAGCTCTCCCTAAGTTTTGGATATTAATGTTATCTTGGTAGCTTACTAGAAAAATGAAAAGACAATACTAGATCCTAACAACTGTGCTCATTAGTGTAGAAAAGAAAACTTACAATTACAAAAAACATTGCAATTGATGAAAGACAAACTCTGTGCCTTATAACCAAAGAACTCAACAGATTGACACAGTGGAAAAAGCAGACAATCTTAAAAGATAACTCAAAAATAAAGCACCAAATATTACCACCATATCCTACTAAGTTTATCCATTGTTACTGGAGGTTTTTGGTCTCTTCTTAGCTCTTGTATGTTTGTTGTAATGCTGTTAATTCACGATTATGGGAAGTGTTTGAACCTCTGATAACTGAATTTATCTTCAAATTATCTCTTATAATTTGAACTGCTGGACTTATAAGTGAAATGGCCAATTCTGTGCCAGTTACTTTGTATAGTTATGTTGTAGTAAATGTCAACTTTTTTCCAGGAATTGCTCATCTGGAAGCTCACTAAAAATGTGTAGTTACTTTGCTGTGAAAGTTAACTCTTCTACAGGAATTCTCGTCTGTAGACTACTCAAATAATTTATAATAAGAAAAGAAAGAAAATAAAAAAAATGTAAAAGAGAAAATAAAACTGATGATTTCTGGAAGTTGTTTTGGATCCAGGCCTGAAAGTGCTTTAACAGTCTACTGAAATTGGTAGCTAATCAATTTCAAACTGTTAGTAGGAATTGGTTAATTTCAAGGGAAATAATTAAAAATTTGAATTTATTTGATATTTATTTTGTTTTTTTGTATAAAGGATAGTTCTAATTATTAAATCTGAAGTAAGATACATTTTCTCGAAGAGAGAAGCTCTTCTTTTATACAACTTGTTATAACACTATTCTATGAACTTAAACTTTGCTCTTTTCTACAATTTTACTGAACTAAAGATACATTTTAGCAAACTACAAGTTATTTCTGCAAACTATTAGATATTTTAGTGAACTATCAATTATTTTGGCAAATTTCTACAAATTTCAGCAAACTTTTGAATGTTACATATTTCGGGGTATTGCATGATTGATCATCACAATTAGGTTACATTTGTGTTATGTACAAATTGGGTTATTAATTAAATAATAATTTCGAATATTTTGCTAATATAATAAGTAATAATTTGAAATGATAGTATATGCTAATTAATGATAGAAATTATAAAAATAATTTCATGCTAAATAATATCTCTAATTTTGTCTGGTAACATAACCTTCTCCTCAAGACTGAGCTCCATCAAAGTCCAAGTATTGTCTGTAATTTCCAGATAATAATCCAAAATTATTGAAGAAATTTGGTCTGAAAATTGTTAAAATTTCAGTTCTGTGAGCTTTCCAATGTATTAAATCTTCAAAGGCTGTAAAATTGGGTTTTGTAGAACATTTTCACAGATGTAGAATAGATCATAAAGTCTAAGAGCAGCTCTTAGTTTATAATGACTGTTTGTAGGTCCAGCTGTTGTCTTGAATTCGTTGTGGAGTTGTTTCAGAATAGCTTTTTTTGTGAGGTTTGCTGCTGTAAGCTTCCGTTTTTGTTTGTGAAATGTTTTTCCAATGTAGAAATATCTATATATTGGAGTATAGTCGTAGTTTTCTTCATTAAGACACAGTTGAAGTTTTTGTTGAATAGTAGCATTTGGTGGAATACTAATAGGAGTGAGCATTAAGTTTTCTCTTAAAGCAAGCTTTAAAAGTTCTGGCAGATGAATTCCAGAAGAACTTCTTGTGTTCCTCTTATACAGATAATATTTATGTGCATTTGGGGCTAAATTTGTAACTACTTCTGTTTGGGTATAATTAATATGGTTTTTAGTAACAGTAATGGATAATTTGGATATTGTCTTTAAAGCTAGCATTAGTTTTTGGAATAATTATTGAATGTTTTGAGGAATAGTCATTATATGAGATTTGAAAATAAAAGAAAATTATTTTTGGTGTATGGGTTTTTATGTTATTTTTGTTTTGTTTTTGTGATTGTTTCTAAATTATAAGAAAATAACTATAATAATAAATTTAAATTAAGTGTTCAAGTTGAGAGGTTGTTCAATGACAACTATTGGTTTTAAATTTTGGGGAATATCTTCGGGATTGATTAAAGAGGAATGTGTACCAATTTATGGAATTAATGATTCAGAATTGTTTCTAGAATTATAGTGTTTCAAACGATCTCTATGTGCAACTTTTGCTAGGATTTTGTCATCAAGTCTTAGCTTGTATGATCTGTTGTCTAGGATTTCATGGATAAAAAATGGTCTATTCTATTTATTTTCAAATTTTCCACTCCATTGTTTTTCAGCTTTAGTTTTGTATAAAAGAACTTTGTTTTCAATTTTAAATCTATTGGTAACTGAAGACAATTTGTTGTTATGTCATTTTTTTTGTTGAGCTTGGGAGTGTTTAATGTGGGTGGCTGCTATTTGTTGTTTTTCTTTCAACATGCTAAGCAGAGTGTAGGCTCTTCATTGTAGTGTTTCCTGGAAATTGTTTTTATCAATTGATTGTGTTGGGTATGTTTCCACAGTGAAACTAATTGATAATATTGCTGTGTTCTTTCATAAGTTAAATCAAATGGTGTGTGTTTTGTGGTATCTTGTTTTAGTGTTCTATATGCTAGTAACACTGATGAAATAAAGAGATCTCATTCTTGCTCAAAATCAGTTGAGACTTTGGCTAATGAAACATTCTACAAGTCTATTTGTTTGTAGATGGTAGGATGAAGATAATGGTCTCTTGACATTAAATCATCCACAAATTTTTTGGATTAAATTGTTTATGAAATGTGTTTCTTGATCAGATAAAAGTTCTATTGGGCATCTATGTCTACAAATAATGTCTTCATAGATGAAATTTGTTACTGATTTTACATCTGCTCGTTGAATGGCTCTGGCTTCAGGCCATTTGGTAAGATAGTCTACAGCTACTGTAATATAACAGTTTTTTTGGTTTGTAATAAGGAGTGGTTCGATTAAATCGATACCAACTTAGTCAAAAGGCTGTCTAACTTTGATTGGATTTAAAGGTTCTGTAGGGTGAGTTCCTCCTTTTTTTTGACAACTATCACAAACCTTAATGTATTCATGAATGTCTTTTCTTATTTGAGACCAAAAATAATATTCTAGTGTTCTCTGGGTAGTGCTGTCTTTTTCTAGGTGTGCTGATGAAAGGTCTGAGTACATATTATATAAAATGGTTTCTTTTTCATGTTTTTGTATTAATCTGAGTGAATTGTCTGGGTTTCTGAAGTTTTGATAATAAATAATGTTGTTGTGTAAGAAGTATTGTTTGGCTTGTTGTTGTAACCAATGTTTTTCATCTGAGGACCAATCTGTTGGGATTGTTAATGTCTCCAGATATTGTTTTAAGATTGTTGTAGTTTTTGGGATTCATTGTTTGTTGTTTTGTTGTTAATTCAAATGAGTGTTGTTTTTATGTTCTAATCTTGTCTCATTCTTGAGAGACAATTAACATTGGTGTGGAGTTTTCCTGGTTTGTGATGTACAATGTATCAGTAGTTGGCTAAAAATCCTGTCCATCAGATTTGTTTGGTATTCAGCTGAGTGTTTTTGTTTTGAAGCCATTTGAGTCCAATATTATCAATGATAATATCGAATTCTTTGGGTTTGAGGTAAAGATTAAAGTAGTGTAGGGCCCAAATTACGGCTGCTGTTTCTAGTTCTGTGGCAGGGTAGTTTTTCTCGGCTGGTTTTAATGTTCTACTAGCATAAGCAATTACTCGCTCATTTCTGTTGTCATCTAATTGTGATAAGATGGCACCAAAGGCAGTGTAAGAACCGTTTGTAGCTAGTCAAAATCGGTTATTGAAGTCTGGATAGGCAAAAATTGGAGCTGTTGTTAGCTTTTCTTTGAGAATTTCAAAAGCTTTTTGGTGTTCTTCTATCCATTTGTATTTGACGTTTTTAGTAGTAAGCTGGTTGAGGGGTTTTGCGATTTTTGAGAATCTTTTGATGAATTTTTGGTAATAGAATGCTAATCCAATAAATCCTCTCAATTCTGTGATATTTTGTGGAGTCTTAAAGTTCTTGACAGTGCTGATTTTTCTGGGGTCTGGTTTAATTCTATTTTTGCTAACAATGTGACCAAAAAAGGCCAGACTCGTTTTTCCAAAGTAGCATTTTTTGATGTTCAGTTTCAATCCTGCTTTCCATAATTGTTGAAAAACTTCGCGCAAGTGTTTTAAGTGTAATTCAAAAAATGGTGAATAAACATCAGTATCATCAAGATAGACAACTACTGATTTCCAAAAGAGGCCTTTGTAAACAACATCCATAAGTCTTTGGAATGTTGCTGGTGCATTGCATAATCCAAAAGGCATTACGTTGAACTCATAATTTCCTTTTTGAGTGGTGAATGCTGTTTTGGGATGATCTTTGGAATCCATGGCAACTTGCCAGTATTCGCTTTTTAGATCTAGTGTTGAAAAGTATTTGGATTTTCCAAGAGCATTTAACATGTTATTGATTCGGGGAAGAGAGTAGGGATCTCTAATAGTGACACTGTTGAGTTGTCAATAATCAACACAAAATCATATCTTTCCATTTTTCTTCTTAACTAGGATTACAAGTGAGGCCCATAGACTTATTAATGGTTGAATAAGCCCATTGTTAAGCATTTGTTGTACTTCTTCTTGGATAAATTGGTGACTTTCTGGGACAACTCAGTAGGCTTGTTGTCACTTTGGTTTGGCATTTCCTGTATAGATTTGGTGTTGAACCACATCAGTTCTTCCTAAGTCATTGTTGTTTTTAGCAAAAATATCAGCAAATTCTGCAATTAGCTCTTTGAGCTGGCTCTGTTATTGTGGTTCAAGTTGTCTCATGTTGATTCAAAATAGTTTTTCTATGACAACATGGTAGTTCTCAGAACTGGGATTTGGGTTGATTTTTGGTAGTAAATGTTTAATGATTTCTGAGAAATTGGGAACTGTTTGGGGTAATTCTTGTTAAAAGATATTACTGTGAATAACTCCAATTTCTAAGTTATTTAATAAAACTATGGGGAAATTGTTGGGATTGTAAAAAGTAACTCGGATTTTTTTTGTTCCTTCTGGAATATAAATGTTTGGAATCGAGATATTATATTCCAAGCAGATTTGTTCGTTGGACTCAAAAATTTGTTGTGTGGTTGTTGGCTTTCCACAAATGTAAATTTCAGAGTGTTCTCCAAAGGGTGAAATGGTAATTGGTTGTGGAAGTCGTAAAATCTGGTGAGATTCTTTCTGTTCATTAAGGGCTATGTTTACTGGAACTGTGAATTATCTAGTTGAACCAAAACCTTGGGTTTCTCTTTCATTTTTTCCCAATAGTTCTCTTTGATTGACTAATTATAAACCCGAAATGTTGATTAAGGGTAAATAAATAGCTTGAACAATTTTTTTGGCATGTTCAATTTGAAAAGGTTTATTGGTTTCATTTTGTAACATGATTGTAATGTCTCCTGTATATTCCACATCTATGATTCCTCTTCTAACATTAATTTTTTTGCTCGCCAATGATGATTGTGAAGCGATTTGGACCATTGCCTCTGGTGGAATTTCAAGGGCAATTTTGAGGTTGATTTTTGTAAACAATTTAGATTTGAGAGTAAGGATATCTTTTCCTGGATATCTTAGATCGTATTCAGCATCAAATTCGTGGGCTTTTTCAGACTTTATTCCTTGTCCATTGTTGTTGAAGTATTTGAGTTGTGAAGCAGGCTGATTTTTGATAAGATAGATGGGTGTTGTTTTAATTTCTTCTGTTGCTTCAGATTCACCAAATTTGATTTTATATTTGTTACTTTTACTGGGTAATGGAATGCTAAGGACATAGCATTCAGGACACCATTGTTTGTCGTATGGCATTATACACTCCTTACATAATTTAATGTTCATTTGCTCTAATCATTGAATTTGAGCTTCTTGGATCGAGTAGGTATAACTTGCGATTTTATGGTATACTTCTACTTCATCTTCATAATCAAATTCAGCTAATTCCAATGTATATTCAATATATTCTGCTTCCTTTATTTGACAGACATCTTCTTTGGTAGCTCTATTAATTAATGTCATTGCTAGGTCAAAAATTATTTTAGCATCATGGGGGTAGTGATAAAGTTTGTTGAAAGCACTGTTGTATGCCACATTAAAAGGTGTTCTTTTTTTGACTTTTTCTGAAATTGATAAAGCATATTGGCAGGTCTGATTACAGACTTCTCCTCTCATTGCTACATCAATCCAATTGCATTCTTCTGGTAGCATATTTCCACAAGTCAAACAAGAGGTGTTGTCCCATTTTTCACTTCTTTTTATTAGATGGCTCCATCGTTCTCTGTGGCAAGCCTTGCAATAATAACAAGTATGATTTTCATATTCTTTTTCAGATGAAATGCAGGCTCCTATTGATAAGAGTTTCTTGTGACAATTTTTGCATTTGAGTGAAATATAAGAGCGTTGTTTTTGTGGTTCTGGTTTTGAATAGGAAACATTCCATCTGGGTGTTACTAGTTCTTTTGTTTCAAGGGAATTATATGTTGAAAAATACTGTTGTTCAGTTTCATCAGCCCAATTGGAGGTTGATCCAAGTGCCATAAATGTTTCAATGATAGGTTTTTCTTCTTCTGGTTCGAATTCAAAAGCCAGGGCTTTTTCAGAGTGTTTGTTGAATGTACCACACGTGGCAGATACTCAGACGTGTTGTCTTTGGTAGGAGATTGTTAACTCTTGTGTCTCCCAATTCAGATTAGCATTGGCTTTTTGGAGCCAATTGTTTCTGACAAGAGCTTGGTATTGGGGAGCATCCATGACCAGAACTTTGACTGGAATAATGATTCCATCAATTGTGAATGGGAAGTTGTCAATCTCTCCTACTGGAGTCTTTTTCATGCCATCAGTAGTGACAATGATTGTCTGAGCTGGTCGGTCAATGTTTCTTTTTAGCTGTTGCATCAATTGATGTGTAATAATACTTTTGGCGGATCCACTGTTTAGAATCAAGCGAATTGGCTTTTCTTCTACTTCAGCTTCTGTGTACATTGCAGTGATGGCTTTTTGCTCATTAGCCGCTGCATTGCTAAGCAAGAATGGTGATTCATTTGCTTCAAATTCAAAAGGAAATATATCTGAAAGGTTGGCATTTTCAGCAATTTTGGCTGGTGAGATTGTGGTAGGAATATAGGAAGAGTTTTGTCATTGTGCTGCAGCTCTACTTTCTGAGAGTGCAGTATGGTAAAAATTCTGCTCTTCTAGCATCATAAGATAACTAGGTTGAGTATGATAGTGGTTGGGTCTTGGTTGAGCTGAATTTTGGGGAACTAATTGGTTGTTTAAAATAATCCTATTGTTGTTTACTTGGTATTGGTTTTGTGGTGTGAATTGATTTTGCAGAATCAATTTTCAAGCAGGTACTTGATAATGTTGTATGGGTGGTTGTTGGTATTGCTGTTGGATTGGCTGTGGGGCAAACTGATAATAGTTACTTTAATATTGGGGCTTTGGTGGATAGTAAGCTGATGGTGGTTGATAATAAGATTGCTATGGTGGAGGATAACGTTGATTACTCCTATTTTGTTGGTCTTGTTGTAGCTTTCTGCAATTTTTTTTCCAGTGGCCAGAAATTCTATAGTAATGGCAACTCTAAGACTGGTTATTAAAGGGTGATGTGAAGTTGTTTTGATTTCGTCTTTGGAGTGATTGATATCTTTGGGGTTGCTGTTGTTGTTGGTTGGTGAAATAGTTTTCGACTTTTTTTGCGAGTTGGTCAATTTTCTCTTCAGCTACTGAGCTGGTTTCTTCAATGGCCAAGTTTACGAGTTTTGTATGATTGGCTTTTTCCATGGCCATTTTATATCTCTTTGCATGCTGAATGGCAGAGTTTAAATCTTCTGAGGCATGTGAGCGAACCTTTTTAATCAGTTTATCTTTTAAACCAGTGATGAATTGATCCAAGATTTGAGCATCAGAATAATAATTATTAGTTTCAAGTTGGCAAATTTGTCTGAGAAGTTTGTTGAATTTCTCAATATAAGTCATAACAGATTTAGAAGGTTCTTGTTTAATATTGTGAAAATGATTTCAAAGAGTGATTGAAGTGTTGTTATCAGTGAATTGTTCTAAGAAAGCAGTTTTGAAAGCTGTCCAGTCATTAAAAAGGGTGGTCAAGTTTTCAAACTATTCGCCTGCTGTTCTTTTAAGAAAGTAGGGAATTGTTCTTAACATTCTGGCAGCATTCCATCTATTTGCATCTCCAGCTTTAGTAATTTGGTCGAGCCATTCTTGGAGACTGGTCTCAATGTCTTCTCCATTGAATTCAGGGATTTTTGTGATATATGCTGTCATTTTGTCTTCTTTGTTTTTACTGTTTATTGATTCTTCTTTGGATACTTCAGAGTCGTTTTCTTCATTTACTGCTGTCTCAGAGTGTTCACTTCAATTTTCAGCTAGAAAGTCAAGAAGATTGGAACTAGTTTGAAGGGGTTCTTGTTGTCTAATAAGACTTCTGGATGATGTAAAATCTTCTAGTCTTGCAAATCAATTTAAGGGTGAATTAGGTGTTTGTGCTTGTGCAAGTGAAGCTAGAAAAGGTGTGATAGTAAGTAGAAGTTTTGAACTGGTTCTTTGTTCAGGTGTTTGTAAGTGTTTGGCAGTTGTTTTTGGTAATATTGGGATATTTGGGGTGGTTTTTGAGTATTGCTTCAATTTTTGTTTGTCTTTGTTGCTTGTTTCTGTCTCTGATTTAAAATTAATAGAGTATTGAGACTGTACTGGATATGTTTCTTCACAGTATTTGATAATGTTAAAATTAAGTTCTTGAAAGTAAGTGGCAGGTGTTTCACTATTAAGGTCTTCAGTTCCCAACTGTGAATAGTGTACTAAATTATTGTAAAGGTTGCTTCTAACTTCTGAGATATTGTAATTTCCAAAAAGATAATTGTTGATACAGTTTTCAATGTATTGGTATACTGATTTCTTAACAACTTCAATTTCGTCTGGAATGTTGAATTTTTGTTTGCAGTGGGTGTAAATTGATTGGTAATACTCTAGAGTTGTTGCATCTGGTGTGGTTGCCACTTTGAAGTTGTTTTGCTGTATTGTTTCTGTGGAAGAGCACCAAATATTACTGGAGGTTTTTGGTCTCTTCTTAGCTCTTGTATGTTTGTTGTAATACTGTTAATTCACGATTATGGGAAGTGTTTGAACCTCCGATAACTGAATTTATCTTCAAATTATCTCTTATAATTTGAACTACTGGGCTTATAAGTGGAATAGCCAATTCTGTGCCAGTTACTTTGTATAGTTACATTGTAGGAAATGTTAACTTTTTCCCAGGAATTGCTCATCTGGAAGCTCACTAAAAATGTGTAGTTACTTTGCTGTGAAAGTCAACTCTTCTACAAGAATTCTCATCTGTAGACTACCCAAATAATTTATAATAAGAAAAGAAAGAGAATGAAAAAAATGTAAAAGAGAAAGTAAAACTGATAATTTCTGGAAGTCATTTCAGATCCAGGCCTAGAAGTGCTTTAACAGTGTACTGAAATTGGTAGCTAATCAATTTTAAACTGTTAGTAGGAATTGGTTAATTTCAAAGAAAATAATTAAGAATTTGGCTTTTCGAATTTATTTGATATTTATTTTGTTTTTTTGTATAAAGAATGGTTCTAATTATTAAATCTGAAGTAAGATACATTTTCTCGAAGAGAGAAGCTCTTCTTTTATACAACTTGTCATAATACTATTCTATGAACTTAAACTTTGCTCTTTTCTACAATTTTACTGAACTAAAGATACATTTTGGTGAACTACAAGTTATTTCTACGAACTATTAGATATTTTGGTGAACTATCAATTATTTCGGTGAATTTCTACAAATTTTGGCAAACTTTTGAATATTACATATTTCGGGGTATTGCATGATTGATCATCACAATTAGATTACATTTGTGTTATGTACAAATTGGGTTATTAATTAAATAATAATTTCGGATATTTTGCTAATATAATAAGTGATAATTTGAAACAATAGTATATGCTAATTAATGATAAAAATTATAAAGATAATTTTATGCTAAATAATATCTCTAATTTCGTCTGATAATACCATAACAATGTTAATTTAAATAATATGATTTTTATTATTACAGAAACTATATTGAAATCTAATATTAGGTTTTAGATTATGAATAAGTTTAAAGAAGTACAAGTTTTTATATCTAATTTAGACAAAAGTTTTTTTAGTGTTGAAATAACTATAATTATAAACAATTTTTTGGTTTATTATGTCTCAAAAGTTGACAAAATTTTGGACAAAATTATTTCAGTTCATCTTTTATTTAAAAATAAATTTTTGATAACAATCTTAAGATTGTATGCTGGTGTTTTTATTGAGATTAAATTTGAACAAGCATTGAAAATTAAGTTTTTTATTATCAAAGTAGTTAATTTTAGCACTTTTGTGATCTTGGGTGGAAATTTCAATAAAAATAGATCTAGAAAAAGTGCAAATTTCAAGTTTTGTTTAGATCTGAGTTTAATTAAAGCATTTAATAAGCATCTATTGGTTAAAGTTTTTACTTAAAGCAATTCTAAAAGTGTTGAAAAAATGTTAGATTTTATATTTGTGAATAAGAACTTAGCATTTGCAATTACAAGCCATAAGGTTGATATTGTGTTTGAATTTTTTGATACAAATTATAAGACAGTTTTAGTTTTAGTTAGCTTAAATGGTTTTTTAGATGCTTATCTTAATAATATTTATAAACAGATCAATAAAAATTAATGAAAATTTAAAATAAAAGATGTAAATAAGCTCAAGTAAATAAAATTTAAAAAGTGTTTTTTTACTAAACTGTTAATAATTTTAAGTATGTTTAAGAAAACAAAAAATTGTAGTAATTTAAAAACAATATGAAAAATTTTAAGAGAAGTTATAGTATATTCTAACAATATAGTGTTTTGTAAATATTATTATAGTAAATATAATTGTTTAAAAAACAAATAATTATTAAAATTTTTTAAATTAGAGCTGTTTATTGTTAAAATTGTAAAGAAATTAAATTTAGGAGATCTTTTAAAATTTGGATGTTTTGTCAAAATTTAGTTGACTAAAATTATTAGTATGATTTAAAATAATATAAAATCAAAGAACATTATTAAATATTTGTCAATAATCAAAAAAAATATTAGAAATTTAAGTATTATAAATTAAAGGCATTAGAAAATATAGTAATTAGGAAGGCAATTAAACAACATATGAAAAATTTTTGCTTTGACAAAAACAAATAATAAAAAGTATTTTAAAATGGCCTTTTTACAAAGTTGTTTTAAATTACTTGGTAATTAAAGAAAAATTAGTTGTAAAATCTTATAAAATTAAGCTTTAGGTCGATAAAATCATAGAAAAATGAACAAAAAAACAGTTTGTGTTTTTAAAAATATCTAATTTTTGGTCTTATTAATATTTGTTTTTGAATTATGTAAATAATAATGTATTTTTTGGTATGATAAAAAAGATTAATATAGAAAAATTGGTTCTAGTAATTGACAGTTTGCTTGATAGTAAGACTGTTAAATTGTTTAATATTCTAAATAAACTTTAGAAGCATTACAGTAAAGTTGTTTTAAAGTGTTTTTTAAATTTGTTGAATTTTTATTTGGCTTTGGGTAATATTTCAGTTCTTTAAAAGAGAGCATAAGTTTTAATGATCTTTAAGCTTTATAAATAGAATAGCATTTTAACAAATATCTGATCTATTGTATTAATTAAGATAGCAAAAAAATTTTATATAAAATTTTTTTGATGTTACAAATGATTATTTGAGGTGTTAATACAAATAATAAACTCATAACTTGGTGCTCAATAACTGGTTGGTAATATCTAAAGGTTTTTATTATCTGAAAATTTTGATAAAGTTTTTTGTATAATAAACAGAAATTTAATGATTGTTTAGTAGCCTCCCAAAATAGTTATTCTATTAATTTCTTTTTTTAGTGTAGTGGCCAGTTTATTCTGGCAATTGTGCCTTTCTGGTAAGCTATTTTCAATTTTCAAGTTCTATACTCTTATTTTTGAGTCTTTTATCAGGCTATTTTTAATGTCAAATTACTTAATGCTTAATTTTTTTAATCAGTTAGCAAATTAACAAAACAACAAAAAAAAAATTAAAAAAAATTAAAAAATTAGTATTTTGTTAATAATTATAATTAAGAACTATTAGTTTAGTATAGTTAAATATTGAATTTTATTAATATAGAATGTTAATAGAATAAAAGTGATTAATATTCTTTTAATTAAATAATAATAGTATAGATTTAAGTAGTAATTGATATTTTATTAATATGTAATTTAATTCTACTTTAAGTTATAGAAAACTACTTTTTGAAAGAAAAAATATGAGATAATTAATGGATTGAAATATTAATTTTGAACTGAATTCTGTCTTTTTTGTTTCTAATACTTTCACTATATATATATTTCTTGTTCTATGAGATTTCACATTTTTTTTAAGCAATATGCTCTAATTTATTGATATTGTTTATATTGTTAAACAATATGCTATAATTCACTAGCAATATACATATTGTTGAGCAATGTATTATAGTTTTCTAATATTGTGTTCATATTTTAAATACTGTTCTCCTATTGGTTTATTTTTTTATCTGTTTTTCCCAGTTTTCTCTCTTGTATTTTTCTATGAATAATATTTATTAGATTTTTTTTATATATAGCAAATTTGGTATTTTTTATGATAATAACTTTTTGGTATTAAAAAGTACTTTAATTTAGTCTCTTATATTTGCTATTGAACTATTTGTTAAAAATGTTCTGAAGAAAAATAAAAAGCTTTGGTTGGTCTTATAAAATATATATTAAGCTTATAACTTAGTAGAATAATATTATCTGAGAGTTAGCTTATAATATATTAAAATATGTAATTGATTTATTGAGTTTTTTGGCAACATATATAAAGACAAAATCAATAGAATAACAATTAATTTTGGGCTTTCAAATAGTTATAAAGTACATAATAGATTAGATTAAATAAGGTTTTTTTTCTTTTTCTTTAGAAAATTTTCTGTAATTTTCTTTTGTGTAAAGTCAAAAAACATGAACATTTGTATAAATACTAAATTAATATTAAGTTTGTAGTCAAAACTGACAGAATTGAGAGTGGTAAAAGAAAGACATTATTTTTTGCTGCTAATATCTTTGTTAATAATACAATTTAAATTGAGAGTAGCCAAATTTCTATGTAGTATATTTTGAATATTATTGGCAAAGTTTTTTAGTATTAATAATATTTTAATTAATAATAAAAAAACAGTTGCTATTTCTATCAACCAAAATATTAAAACTGCTTCACTAATAATTATCAGTTTGTTTATTTTAATTGTTAAAAAAGATAAATTACATAAGTACTTAAGAATTTTTTATTAATTAAAAGTTTTTTTAAGCTTTATATAACTCAAGTTTATACTAATATCAGATTTTTTTCAATGTAGTATTAAAAAAAGTGATTATAAATAAGCAGTTTTCTTATTTGGTGTTAGTTGTTTTACAATTTATAATTAGCTATTAATTATAATTTAGTTTTGTCTTATTAAATATATGTTATAAGTAAGATATAATAATCAGAAAAAACTTTAAAGCTAAAACTAATTTGCCATAAAACTTTTCTAATAAAGCTTTATATTATTTTTTTTTGTATAGTTTAAAATCTTTTGAACAAGTACAATTTGAAAAAAAGTTGGTTTTATTGGTTCTAATGCTTTAAATATTCTTAAATGTTTGTTTAATTACAAGTTCTTGAATTTACAAATTTTGGGGTGAATCTTTTTAAATTTTTTGTAGTTTTTTGTCAAATTACATGTTAATTTGGTGAATAATTTTTTGGGTGGTATAATAAAATTTTTTTTGGACAATGATTTATCTTTAATAAACAATTTGTCCAATGTATTTCGTAATTTTGATAGATTTTTAATGTTAAACATCTTGAAAAAGACCATGTACTATAGTTTTGTTTATTCTTTAAAATAGTCTAAAATTGTATTTGGTAACAGATTTTTGAACAAAAAAGATAATATAATGAATTAGAAAATGTTTTATTAATAGAAAAAATTAAATCTTAAAAATTTTATATCTTATTAGTTTAAATTAGTGTTAAAGTTTTTGTGTAATAAGAGTTTCTTGGTAGTTAATTTTGCCAATATTAGTAAATTATTTGGCTTGGATATTTTGGATTTTAAAGAGTTTTCTAATATGCAAAGATTTTTACATAAAATTTGGTCTGATTCTATTATAATTTACATAAATAAATCCTTAAAATATGCTGGTTTTGCTGAAATTACTAGTAAGATAGCTGCTTACTTTCCAGCTGTAAATATAAATATTAATATTAAAATGTACAGATTTTTGTCTTCTACAATAGCTAAATTACAAACTGTTGCTCTGTTTTTAAAATATGTTTTATTTTTCTGTATAGTAATTTTGTATTTGAATAGCCAAGTTACTATTAATGTATATATATCTGAAATTTTGTTTGCTGTACTGGACTTTTATAATTAATGCTGAATAAAAAGAAGACATATTGCTAATTTGATTAGAAATAAGAATCTTTTTGTTAATTGAATAAAAATTAAAAGTCATTTAAGAATTTTAAACAATATTAAGACTGATATAATAGCAAGCAAAACTGCTTATTCTTTTTTTTTTGTTAATTGGAATGTGTAAATGTTTTATAATGGCTAAAAACACAATTGTATTTAACAATATTTATTATTTTGTTTATAATTTGTACAAGTTTATTTATTGTGTTTAATAGAAAACTGGCTTTGATTATAATATAATTTTGAGTATATTAATTAAAAAAGTGAGTTAATTAGCTATTGCAAAAATTTGGTATCTTAATTCACATATGCTTTCTGGATTTATTGGTAAAAAGTTTGTTAATTTATATATATACTTAATAAAAACAGTATATAAATAACTATTAGTAGTGATTAAAAAAAATTATATAACAAAGCATATTTAGATGTATTGTGTTTGCTATATAATAAATAGAGTTGTCAGTCTATGTTTTTATTTATGCTAAAAATAATAGTATTTGGAAAAAAATTTTAGCAAAAGCTTTTAAACAGTATTACTGGAGGTTTTTGGTCTCTTTTCTTGAATGTTGTAAATATCTGTTGGTTGCAAATTCACGTTTTCTAGAAGTAGTTGAACCTCCAATAACTGAATTTATCTTCAAATTATCTCCTATAATTTGAACTGCTGGGCTTATAAGTGGAATGACCAATTCCTTGCCAGTTACTTTATATAGTTACATTGTAGTAAACATCAACTTTTTTCTAGGAATTGCTCATTTGGAAGCTAACTAAAAATGTGTAGTTACTTTGTTGTGAAGTCAACTCTTCTACAGGAATCTTGTCTGTAGGCTATTCTAATAATTGTAATAAGAAAAGAAAAGAAAAATAAAAAAAATGTAAAAAAAATAGGATTTTACTAAGGGAAACGTCTTCTATCTAGGCCTGGAATCACTAACAGTTTACTGAAATTGGTACCTAATCAATTTCAAAATGTTAATTGGGTTTTGGAAATTTTCCAAGTGCAATGATTAAAGAATTTGGTTTTTTCAATTTATTTGATATTTATTTCTTTTTTTGTGCATAGGAATAGTCCTAAGTGATAAATCTAAAGAAAGATACATTTTCTTGAAGAGAAAAACTCTTTTTTTATACAACTTGTTATAGTACTAGTCTATGAACTTGCACTTTTTCTCTTTGCTCAAATTTTGGTGAACTAAAGATACATTTTAATAAACTACAAGTTATTTCACTGAACTATTGATTAATTTGGATGAACTATTCATAATTTTGGCGAATTTCTATAAATTTTGGCAAATTTTTGAATATTACAAAGTTCAGAGTATTATGTAATTTGATCATCCTACTTTCTGTTATACTAATTAGATTATTTTGATTGAATTGTGATATGTAATAATTGATTAAATAATAAATGATAATTTGAAATGATATTAATATACTAATTAATTATAAGAATTATAAGGGTAATTTCATGCTAATTAATAGCTAAAATTCTACTGGTAACATAATCTTCTCCTCAAGACTGAGTTTTGTTAAAGTCCAAGCAGTATCTGTAATATTGAGATAGTGATCCAAAATAATTGAAGTAATTTGGTCTGAAAATTGTTGAAATTTCAGTTCTGTGGATTTGCCAATATATTGGACTTTCATTGGTTGTAGTATTGGATTTTGTAGAATATTTTCACAAGTATTAAACAAATTATAGAGTCTAAAAGCTGCTCTAAGTTTGTAGTGAATGTTTGTTGGTCCAGCTGCTATTTTGAATTCATTGTGGATTTGTTTTTGTATAGCTTCAGGAGTGAGATTTGTTGCTTCAAGTTCTAGTTTTTGTTTATAAAGTGTCTTTCCAATGTGAAAGTATTTATAGATAGAAGTGTGTTTATTGTTCTGTTCATTGAGAAATAGTAGAAGTTTTTGTTGTATTGTAGCATTTGGTGGAATGTCCATAGGGGCAATTAAAAAATTTTCTTTTAGTGCTTGCTTCAAAAGTCTTGGTAACCTATTTTCAGAGTGGCTTCTTGTTTTTCTTTTATAGAGGTGATAGTTCTGTAAATGATTTGCTACTGGGACTGTAGTTTCTTTCTGAATGTAATTAATTTGACTTCCATTAATCGTTATGGATAAGTCAGGAAGTGTTTTTAAGGCTAACATTAACTTTTGGGATATTTGTTAAATATTTCGAGGAATAATTATGATAAAATTGACTAATTATGAAAAGAGAGAATAAAGAAAATTATTTTTTGGATATGGAGTTTTTATTTGTTTTTGGGTTTGGGTGTTTTTTGTAATTATTTACTATTTTTGTCTTTGTGTTTTTATTAGAAAATTATTGTAAAATTTAAGTGTTTAAGTTTGGTTATTGTTCTATTATAATTATTAGTTCTAAATTTCGGAGAATATCTTCAGGATTAATTAAAGAAGAATGTGTACCAATCTGTAGAATTAATGTTTCAGGATTGTTTCTGAAATGATAGTGTTTCAATCTGTCTCCATGTGCAACTTTTGCTAGTATTTTGTCATCAAGTCTTAACTTATATGATCTATTGTCTAGAATTTTGTAAATATAAAATGGTCCATCCCATTTGTTTTCAAATTTTCCACTCTATTGTTTTTCAGCCTTAATTTTGTGTAAGAGAACTTTATTTCCAACTTTAAATTCGTTGGTAATAGGTGGTAATTTGTTGTCATGTCTTTCTTTTTGTTGAGCTTAGGAATTTTCAATATGAGTTGCTGCTATTCTTCTTTTTCCTTCCAGTGTACTAAGAAAAGTGTAGGCCCTTCTTTGGAGTGTTTCTTGAAAGTTTTCTTCATTGATTGGTTGCACTGGATATGTTTCCACTATGAAATTAATTGGTAATGTTGCTGTTCTTCTATAAGTTAAATCAAATAGTGTGTGTTTCATAGTATCTTGTTTTAGCGTTTTGTATGCTAGTAACACTGATGGAATAAAGATATTCCATTCCTGCTCAAAGTCTGTTGAGACTTTGGCTAGAGACTCACACAATATTCTGTTGAAATGTTCTACAAGTCTATTTGTTTGAGAGTGATAAGGTGATGATAGAAGTCTTTTGACATTAAATCATTCACAAATTTTTTGTATCAAGTTGTTCACAAAATGTGTTTTTTGATCAGATAAAAGTTTAATTAGACATCTATGTCTACAAATAATGTCTTCATAGATGAAATTTGCTACTGATTTTGCATCTGCTCTTTGAATGGCTCTAGCTTCAGGCCATTTGGTGAGATAATTTACTGCAACTGCAATATAATAATTTCCTTGGGTTGTAATAGATAATGGTCCAACTAAATCAATCCCAACTCTGTCAAAAGGTTGTCCAACTTTGATTGGATTTAAAGATTCTGTGGGGTGAGTTCCTTTTCTTCTTTGACAACTATCACAAGATTCTACATATTGTCGAATGTCTTTTTGCATATGAGACCAAAAATAATGTTCAAGGGTTCTTTGAATTGTTCCATCTCTTCCCAAGTATGCTGAAGACGGATCTGTGTGCATGTTGTATAAAATTGTTTCTTTTTCATTCTCTTGTACTAATCTGAAAGATTGGTTTGGATTTTTATGATTCTTGTAATAAATTTTGTTGTGGTGTATAAAATATTGTTTGGATTGGTGTTGTAATTGATGTTTTTCACTTGAAAACCAAATTTCTGACATGGTGAGAGTCTCCAAATAGTTTTTGATGTTGTTGTAGTTTTCTGGATCCATTGTTGATTTTGTTATTTGTTCTGCTGTTAAGTTTGTTGGTGTTTTGTTGGTGTTAATGTTGGTATTAATATTGTCTTATTCTTGAAAGGCTGTCAACATTAGTGTGTAGTTTTTCTGGTTTGTAATGCAGTCTGCTAAAAAATCATTCCAT